>JAOBRG010369182.1:0-11960 GCA_027574985.1 Umimayanthus nakama | reverse complement strand
TTGTGAGGGAAGGTGCTTGCAACAACCACTTTAACGGACTAGGGCAAAATGAGAATCTGATTACAATGACTATAGACCCGCTTTTACAGCACGAGCCTCGACCTGACGTTAAATATTCATAAATTCCAGAGTTGATATGAGCTATTCACAGCTCTGTGTATTGTTAGAGATTCAGATCTCGCCGGTATCTGTGAATATTTAACACCAAGACGAAACTCGTGCTGTAAAAACGAGTCTATAGTCATTGTAATCAGCGGCAACCGGGAATACGAAATTGGTCTATTAAATAAATGTCATGCGCGTACCTCGTTGCCATACCAAGGCAGGCTGCACATATCCAGTTTGAAGTCAATTGGTTCTGGTGCTGCCTTAGAAACTGAATCCTACACAAGTGGGAAAATGATAAAACCTTTAAAGTTCTGTTTCAACCGTTCAAATAAAAACGCTTATTGACCACACATTTTTATAAATAGCCTAAAAACTACATCGTTATGCAAAAAAAAAACCTCCTAGAAGTCATTACTTGAAGAGGTAACCTCCAGCGAATTTACTCAGTGCACTTTTTACAAGGAGAGATTCATTTATGTCTTCAAAACTGCAAGCTCCTAAAATTGAAATGCTCCCAAGAAAACAAATAGAACCCCATGTAGAGGAGATATAAAGTCTGTTTAGTTTGTCTGTGCTTAAATTTCTTTTCGCAAAATCTACCCTTTGCTATCAAACTAAAAAAAATGTTAGAGAACACTGACTCCAACTCCATGTAAACATGAACTGTGTTGCAGCCACCTTGTACTAACTCTTAGCTTGAATTTCGTATTTCTACTGAGTTGAATTTGTCAACATGAGTTTTTGAGTATTCAAATGTTTGTGCTTAAGTACTTCTATTCATTGAACGTAAAATGAAACTTTGGATTAGTTAAAATAGAATTTAACGAAAAGAAAAAATTCTGTAGCAACTTAAGCCTAGTTTCGAAATTGATCGCTCGTGAGCAATCGCTTGATCGCTGAAAATACTGCTTGTAATCGTCAGGGATTATATTGAAACACTTCAGCAATCGAGGACGATCATTAAGTATCGTCAGCGATTACAAGGAATTTCTTTTCAGCGATCGGGCGATTATCGGCGATCGTGAGCGATTCTACGCTTTAATGATTCCAGCGATCCGGTGATCTTCAGCGATCATTTTGGAAAAAAACCAGGCTTTACAAACCCATTTATTATAATAAAAGATCAGAATGTACCAGGTGACCCGAAAAATTCAAGGACAGACAAAATTAATAAAAAGAGTATACGCAAAATATCTTTCTCCCATTCATCCCCTCCCGCCTCACGACAATTTCGTGGTCCACTTCCAAACAAACAAACAAACAAAGCTATCCAGACACCTGGGGCGGATCCAGGGATGGTTCGGATGGTTTAGTGAAACCCCCTTAAGTTAAAAAACGCAATTTTCTTAATCATACTTTTTCGTGTGAAAACAGACTTGTTTTACAACAATAACATTTGGATAATTTAGACGGACGTTTGCCGAACTCCTCTTCACTAAACCCTGGATTCGCCCCTGCTAGACACGTTGACATATTCATTACCTCTAAATCGACCATGACAGACCCTAACACGGGCTTGTGGTCACTGTTCAAGTATCGCGAACAACAAGTGTACGACTCCATCTGTGTCGTGTCCTTCTTCGCTTCTGCCTCCTTCCACAACACGCGGTCACACCAAGCTGGCTTCCGGTATTTCCCACTAACAATAAACATTTAAAATGAACAAAGCTACATACGCAAAGTCCTCTAATAAATGTGCCAAATAAAACCTTCTTCAGGAGCGTTAGCCCTAGAAAGAGTGCCAACACAGATGAAGAGAAAAAATCTCTGACCCCGTTGGGGTTCGAACCCACGACCTCCGGAACAGATCACCGTTGCTCTACCAACTAAGCAGGGCCTCTGATAAAGTGCGATAAAAATTGGAAATTATGCGGCATATCAGGAATCATTATGCTGAAAACTATGCGATTTTTCAGTTCATTCTAAGCAATTACACATGGTCTAAGTTCAAAAAAAGTCTTTTCATATTTACCGAAATATTTAGTGCATCGATAAAGAACAAACTTGTTTTGTAAAACAAAAAATCCTCTCCGTATTCCTCGCAATGGTTTTCGTACTCCACACCTTTGTCAACAACCCACTTCCACAATCATATGGTCGATTACCACGTGACGTTGAGTGCAGAGCAAAAAAAACGTGAACGGGTTTTGTTGGTTATGAAATGTGCCTTTTGGTTAGCCTTTGGCGTGTTGTAAAGCTGAAGTTTTAGTAGGAAAATGAGCTTATTTTTTGGTCTGAAGAAATTCCAGCAGACTTTTAAAAATTTATGCATTCGAAAATCTGTCACTCTAAAACGACAAAACGGCGTGACATAATGTAATTATCAGCTTGTTTACTTTTGAGTGATCGAAAAACATCCTTTATATGCCGTTATTTCTAACTGCTCTCCTCTCGCTAAGTACTGTAAATCTAAGCCTTTCGCCATAATCGTTTCAAATTTGACATTTCTCATTCTTGGACTTTGAAAACAGCTGCAGAATGAAGAGAGCTCAGTAGTATACCCTGCTCACTTGACTCAGGAAGGAATGTTGAACAGTTTTATAGCTTCTCTGTATGAGCACCAACCTAAAACAGGCGAGTGTTTCTTGACACCCAGCATACTGACATGTCACAACACACCCAACAGTACACCAACGATATACCCGGCAGTACACCCCAAAAGCAAACTAAACAACATACCAAACAGTAACTGACAGTACACCCCACAGTACCTGACAGTGTCCCATTCATTGGTTCCTGGGTTGTATTTGTATGTTGGAGGAAACAACAGTTGTCCCTCTGTGAAGCCCACGAAGCATTTCTTTTCACTATAACTCTGGATTAGCTACAAAAACAAAAATGTGTAAAAATAGGCGCCCAATGGCAGCTTTGTGGAAAATATTTCAAGCATTTTTTTCTTATATCACAGCGAAATGATGGGAGAAAAAGTACCCAAAAAGTTAAGAAAACTATTCGTCGTGTCGGTTTCTTTTGCTGTGTTGTCCTGTGTTGTATTGTGCCGTATTGCTGCCAATTTCGTCCGGTCATTCATACGTTTGACAGCTACATAACAACTAACAAACTTGATGATACTTTTATCTTGTGTAATTGTCCATTTCAGGGTTCCTAAAAGGTAACCAAGCCTTCACACGAAACCGAGGCGAAGGTTGTCCTGGTACAGTTACAGAAATGGAAATAACCGTTTTTTTCCCTTCCTTTACGGCCACCCCTCTTAGTAAAGATTATTGCCGGGGGTCGGCTTTGATCTTATTTTAGGTGTTTCGAAACTTGGGTTTTAAACGTAGTGATTGAAATGGCCTGGGAAAAAATGTCTTCAGGAAAGGAGTTCCATTGGTCCATTGATCTGGGATAGAATGATAGCCTGTGGGGTTCTGTCTTACATTTTATTTTCTTGAAAATATGGGATTTAACAAACCTACTTTTTCTAGTTTGTTTACAAAAATTTTCTCCTGGGTCTATGGCGACAAGGCCGTTTACAATCTTGTACAATAACAACACACGAGCAACAGCTCTTCTTGCTCAAGCTTGTCCCAGCCTAGTGTTTCAATCATATTGGTCACGCTGTCTTGGACGTGGTATCGTGACAAAACCCAACGCGTCGCACGCCTCTGAACCATTTCAAGCTTGTAGTGGCCATTGTTCTCAATGCCGTTCCTAGGGTCCCAAATTGTTGAAGTGATGCGAAAAAAAAGAAAACCATCGTAAAAAGAAACTTAATAGCAAGGACAACCTTCGACTTTCACCTTTCTGGAACCGTGAAATGGACTATTTAGTTCAACAAGCAGCACATACATGTACAGTACATCAACTGGCAACCAAAATCCTAGTACTTGGGTATGTACAGTAAATATAAACTTTCTGACACATACCTGATCGTGGGGCCACAACGATGCGTAGTCCTTCTTCGCTACAAGTCCCAGAATGTTCTCTGAAGACTCGTTTATTCTGTAGTTAAGGTCTCCAAGCCAGAACACGTAACTGAAAAGAAAATTTGGTAACCATAGTTATACCACAAAATGTCTACAGAACAAATGGAAACAAAGAGACTATGGCAGCACAGAATTACGTAGAACCAAATAAAACGAGATCAGCTTAAAAAATTGATTAATGTTAGGTCAATAATAAGGATAAGACAAGGATTAGATTATATAAGACGCTTTAAAAACTAGCGTTCATAATATTTAAAATAAAAAGATTTTAAAAAGTTTTATAATAAAGCGAGATTAGCTATCTACATGTATGATTAAACGAGGAGACTAGGTCTACGATAAAGACAAGTAAAAATGTGCTTAAACGTTATGATTACTCCATGCTGCCTATCTTTTGCAAAAGAATGTTTGCGATTCGTAAAAAATGAACACATAATAGAATGTTCCTTCCTTAGGCTCCGTCAGAGAACAGAAAAGCTCACGTTTAAAACGTCCAAAGACATAGTGTTCAACTTACTCATGATCCATCGATTTTTCGGGAGTACACTTTTGAAACTTAAGGTATTGAGAGATGGACTCGAATTCCTGTTGAGTGAAGAACGACATGTTATACGTGCACGTACAGTAGCTAACTCAATACCTTAGTACTTCGTTTAACTAAAAAAGTTAGCAGAACGGTTCGAACTAGAAGCTTATTTTAGGTTACTCTTCAGTTTGGGCGATTTTTCGGTTAATGGAGCTTATCTGTTAATTTGTGACGTAACCCTATTAACTTAGTTTCAATGCGTATACATCGCTAAAAAGCTTTAAAACACTCTAAATTGCTGTGTACTTCTTGTTTGGTTAACTTCCAGGATTTTCAAGGAATCATGTTTGTTGGATATGAGCTTACGGTAGGCAACTCGGTGCTCAGCACCTCTTCTGCTATCTACATGTAAACACTCAATATCCAACGCGCAATTGCGGAGTACTTTTTATTATACATGTATTAAATGTACCAGATTCCGCTGGTCAGTCTGATCTGCATGTGCAGCAAAGTGACTGTTAATGAAACAGAAGCTCTCCCCATACAGCTTGAACCTCAAGGCCACAGCTCCTTTGGTGCCCTGCAAGATACAGAATGCAGAATGATGTGCGTACATTTGGCAATTTATCAGAATCTAACCTCTCCTTACATAACTCAAACAAAATAGTACTTATGTGAAACAAAATGTTGCTTAAGTTGAAAAAGTTTTAGGAGTTGAAGAGCAAAATTCTTCCAAACCCTTAACTGCATTTGAGCTTCGCTCAAACGCTTTCTGTTTGTGACTGGGCAACCTATGGCAAATACTCAAAGCCGAAATGTTTTGGTTTCCGACTTCCAGTTAATAAATCTGAAGGAGGTAACAATTATACAACAAAAAGGGCAAAAAAAGAGAAAGAAAACCATCTAGCTATAGAGTCCCACTAAAATACTTAATGTGAAGGATCAAAAGAAAAGAAAAAAGTCGCAAGAAGCATTTGTTTAACCATAACAATTTTTTCAATAGTTTTGACCATTGGTTAAACACACTTTTTAACTGACGCTATATAACTTAGAAGACAGGACTTAGTTGGGAGAATTTACCAGAACTTCACTTATCGTGCTTGGGGCTTAAAAATTTAAATTAGAGTTGTTTGGTATGGCACCAATCCAAGATGATTGTTTTTGGTCACTGTCAACGAAAAGGTCAATGTGTGCATTCCCAAGTGCATATTTTTCACTGCATGAACAAATACAAAGATTGTCGTGCCGCTGAGGGTGAAAGGTCCGTCCTGCTGCCAACACAGCAGTCCAACAAGACATCATCGAACTCAGTGCAATTCCTACACTATTGTCTGACAGGAGGGGGGACTAAGCAGCACCAACCCAAATAATGTTTATGAACTGCTAGCTATAACTGTCAAAACTGTTACTTTATTAAATAATGTACATTACAATTAACAAAATTAAAATGGCCTAAGTGATGATTTCTGTGATTTTTCAAGATAATCGATGGGAAATTTAAGGAGTTTTTCACAGCTACTGTACACTGTCTCCGTACATACTGCACTTGTAGCAGATGGGTTTTCTGGTAAGCTGGGAGACTTGCCATAAAAATAACTGGGTAAGAGAGGTCAGGCAGTGCCACTTTTTAAAGAATGGACAAGTCACAGCTTATCCTGAGGTTAAGTGATCAAACTCAGGTGGCTGATGCCTGTTTTCTGCTGTCAGGTATTGCATTAACACCTTTCTTGAGCATTTCTGTTTGTTGGTTTTGGTTTCGGTTGTCACAGACTAGGAAGCAGAGCCCAGAAAAAGAGATGGGGGTCACTAGTCTAAAGGTGGCTGACCGGTGAGTAACTGGTACAAAATGTTCCAGCACAACCCTGTCTTCTTCCTGTCTGAATGACCCCTTTTTGTTGAACTGCTGCTAACAGTTCTACTCAAAACCAACTTTCAGATCAGCTACATAGACGTCACTAGGATTTTTTGAAAGGGGATCAACTGAAGGGGGAAGATAAAACAAATCAAATGAGATTATTTATATTCTAATAGGATTTGTTTTGAAAGTTAAAGGAGACTTTCCGTTTCTTGACGTTCAAAAGGGGGGTTGTTCGCACCTGACCACACCTTCTGGTGATGCCTATGAGCTAGCTTACCAGCAGTCCCAGCAGGGCTGTCTTGCAGTATCCTGCTCTTATCTCTCTCACGTGGGACAGGTGTCGAGTGTGGACTGCCACTAGATGAACCATGCCTAGCATTCGAATGGAGCGAAGCTGTTGGGACAAAAGTGTACAATCATGTAGTATTTATCCATTGATTAGTTATTCAAGTTTGTACAAACTGTTACTTGTTTAATATAAGATGCTGCATGACTGTACAATCATCCAAGACTGAGCAGACGTTGTTTCAGTCAAGTTTAAATAAATTACAAAGCACACGGCAAGGTATGGGCCAAGTTAGCCACTTAAATTATTAATCAATAGTTTGTTAATATACATCATGTAGCTGTAGCTCTAATCTACACTAAAAATAAAGGTTGCCACTTGAAAAAATAGTTTTAAATTCAGTTTATGCATACAGGTATACCCTTAAAATTTTAGAGCAAAAAGCAGGTTTTGCAATTGAAGGGCAGAGCTCAACACTTGTAAACATTTTCAATACTCTTGGCCTTAAGTTTATCAGTCAATATACAGATGGAAGGCAGTACTTTACACAAAATGTAATTACAGTTTGTAAATTAAAATAATAATGATGGTGTTTACTGTACTGCATGCACATCAAAATGTACTTGGAATACATTTATAATTCTTCTTTTAATTGTCCTAGATACATGTCTAAATAAACACAATCTCCATATTGAACGATAATGTTATAATAGATTTTTAGTTTGGATAGTTGTCAAATAAGTTCTTTAACAAACATCCTTCATTGAATGATTTTAAATTTAATCTATTTAAAAGTTAGACATATTGTTGTCACCTTTATGAGCCCGTAGGCACCAAGATAGGCTTGAAGAATCTTCACCCACGAGTTTTCTTTGATGTACTCAATTAAGAGAGATTGTGGTTTGGCATCAACTTCTTGGAGTCTGGAAAGCCAAATGATCAGCTGATAAATTCACTTGCATACAACTAATTACTACTGTAGAATGTTATGTTATGTTACCATGTTATGTTACCATGTATTGACTGAATTTGCAAGACAAACTTAAGCTGTGGCAATTTAAAAGTTGAATTTAAATAAAATTGAAAATAATAATTAACTACATTGCTTAATTGTAAATGGATAATAAATTTGCGGTTTCATCTAAATAATATTTTAAAACTTGTACATACTTGATTTTAAAGCTTTCCCCTTGAAACTGACACAAGTTTGAAACTATTCCACCTCTTGCCATTTTAAAAGCTACAATATACTGTCAGTATAATTATACAAGGCCTGTCTGACATACAAATTGAGATATTTATACTCTTAAATTTTAATGTGCTGACCAAGGACATACATGTAGAGTTCTTTCCAGGGAGGTTTTACTCCCATATATTGACTAATTTTCAAGTCTTTTTGTCATTACAACAAAATTCAGAAAACACAACATTTTAGTTCACGAAAAGGATCTCAAATTTAAGCCAGTTATTAATAAAAGGTTGTGTGCATTTTAAGCCTGATTCTGAAACAGATTCAATCTGTTTTTTCAAGCACAATGTGTAAAGCAAACTCACAAAAAATTTGCTTCGAAATTTGCCAAGAATAGGTACTATGCTTTTTTCACTTTGATTCAAGAACAGGGTATATTATTGGTCAAGAATAGGGTCAGGCTTTTGAGGATCCAGCGGCACACCGCCACCCTAAGATTTGGAGGTACACCCCCCTGAGCTCAAGTTCTTTGCATGAGTACTTACCCCACTGCCACAATGTCGGGCAACACTTCCTCGTTATCAAGATGCAATAGTTCCCTGAAATCCTCATCTGGTGGCTGGGTTCCTTTTACATTCCATGTACAACACACTACCCTGGAATTTACAATGGAGTACTAGTCAGTCAGAAACTTAATACAATTTTAATAATTTATTGACTAGTTAGAATTCAATTTACTGTTTGTGTGGGATTTCTTTGGGTACGCTATATATAAGTAGGGATGTTTTTGAGTACTGTTAGATAAATTCTGAAGAACTTTGAGTTTTTTTTTGGGCCGGTGTATTAAAACTTAATCTGAACCTCAGACATCAACACTGAAGTGCAGGACTGTGGAAAATTAAAATGCAAATGATTGTATATTAGATTCTGGGTTTAGTCAATCAATAGTTTGGAATAACATCATTTTAATTTTCAAACAACCCCATACCTGAATCAACATCCACACCCCCTCCCAGTCAATAAAACATCTGAGAGGGACCCCTTGGCGTGTAAATACTTCAAGTTGTTTTGAAATGTTTTACTGTGTGAAAAGTTTGGTATAGAACTTCATTATCCTTACAGCTACAATGCCTTAACCTATTACGCCTGGGCTTTTTTTTAGTTCCTGGGCTGGGGGGGGGGGGGGGGACTTCAAAAGCCCCCCCTCCATAAATCCGAAAGTATTGATGCTATTGTCATGAAACTTGGAGGTTACATAGAACTTGATTACCTAATTAATTTGAATAGGAAACATGCGAATATGACATCATCATGACATCATAGTGACGTCATTTTCCCCAAAATCAGTGTTTTTTAGATATTTCCCTTTATTATTTGTGCAGAAGGCCAACCAAGCCAAAACCTTTTGATTAAAAGAACTTGAACAAAACGTCGAACAACAAACTTTGGTTTTAGGTCATTTAAATCATTTGAATGTTTTGTATTGCAGAGATACATAGGATTTTGAGAAATGTGACCTGGAACATGTGAAATGGCGGATTTGGCTTTCGATAATTGCTAATTGTGCTTAATAATGTGAATACTTTAAGGCTTATTCAGTAAATAGGGTCTTAAATTAACCAAATGAACCAAAATTCGGAAATGAAAAAAATTGGAAAACCAAAATTAAACTATTATGATGTCATTCGCCAGATTTTCCGCTTTGCCCTTTTATTTACATGACGTCATCGATGACGTCAGAGTTTGGCCGAGAAAACCTCAGATAACTTTTTTCTTAAATATAAAGTGTTTTAAAAGGTTACCAAGTTACTTGATCCCAAGCATCACAATCCAGTTAGAATAAAAAATAAACAATAAACCCAAATTTCAGCTGAACATGCCCTTCAAAATGCTGTTGCCATGGCAACATAAGGCCCCATCACCAAACTGCCAGATAAATTTGAGGAAAACTCCTATAATATGAAGCAATTATCTTCAATCGTCTGAAATTGCCAGCTATTCAAAGTTGGCGCGGGCATCAAAAGCCCCCCCCCCCATCCCTCAGGCGGAATAGGGTTAATACCAATACTCAGAACATGCTGATCAAACTAGCATTTATCCAAAAACAGAAACATTTTCATTTGATATTTACTTTTAGACATTTTAAACCTGCACTGTATTCATCCAGTTTATATGTTCACTCTCTGTTTTAAAAATATTAGTGTACAAGACAAACAACTATTTATAAGGTTAACTTTTAGAAATAGAACTTTAAAAAAAGCTAAAACATTATAAAGAATATTTTCCTGATCATGCTTTCAAGAGAGCTTTACAATTTAAGATAAAAAAGATGAAAGTAACTCAAGAAAACAAGGCCAAACCATATCTGTCAGTTACTCTTTAAATTTGGAAAACTAATATGTATCCCTCATTCATCCTCTCTGCACACTAATTCCCTGTCTAAACACAAAACAAAAACTTTGTTACAAGCACAAGAGCTAGACTTAACATTATTTTAATATTCATATGCAGTGTATTTGACAGATCAGCTTTAATGCTATATAAAAGCAGCAACAGGTATTTCAGAAGTACAGCAAATATTGTCCCTGTTCCAAATGCAATACTTCCTCTCTAGAACCATATATGCACCAGTAAACTGCAACTAACTAGAGCAATAATCTTTGAGAATTTGAATACATTAGTATTTTTGCTAATTCCAAATACGCTTTTTGACGCGTGCACTAGCAGCTGTTTTTGCAGTTTAAATCATGTTAGTTTTTGAGGTAGAATAAGTAAATCGGAGACAATGAGCACTGAAAGCGAAATAAAAGAATTAAAAAAGAGGAAGGATGTCTTCGCGGTTACATGTATACAACAGATGTCAGATTATATATATGCGACCAGAAACCTGAACATCGTGCTTCACTTTGACTTTTGTTTCTGAATATTAAAACTAGAAAAAATGCATAAAGGAATAATTTGCCGGATATGTGGGCACGATGTGTTGCAAAAACATCGGTTTAGGAAATTACATCTTTTGACTGCAGCAGAAACAAAACCAAACTCGCGAGGAAATAAGAGGTGATTTGCAACAGAGACAATATTCGAGGAATATTCGAATACGAATGCCGGCAAGAGAAAAAAAACAAGAATAAGACAAAGATTTCATTTGTATGCAATGCTTTTTTTCAAATAATCGCGAAAACCTTTCCAAAGCGTACTGAAACGTCAAAATCGAGCACCTGTAACCACTTATTTCAATCGAGTTTCGCGTTCTAGAGCAAACATAGCGAACTCGCTCGCTCCGAAATCGAATAGCCGAACGGTTACCCCAAAATGTGTTTCTTGACTGCAAATACCAACAACACTTAAGCAAGAAATAGCTCTGTTATCCATTTCTATAATACTAAAATGCGCTTTTCCACCAAAATAATAACAAACTCGAACTATAAATCGCAAACAAAATGGCGACCCAAGTTGGACAAAGAGCAAGTCAATCTTAGGCTTTGCTCGATCTGTAAATTTAGAGTCGCTTCAATCGCGCACTTACCTCAGAGACATCGTTCCTGCAATTAAATCGTGAACGTAAAATGCCAATCAAGAGTTCCAAAAACAGATAGCTGTGGCAAGAAAACGCTTATTTGCAGGTAGGTTATTCTGAATATTCAATGGAGATCCAGCTCTGTATTCGAGCCAGCTGACGAAGATGTTTATTCTCATGGAGAAAACCGCTGACATAATTTTTTTTTTTGAAGACAGCCGATGTTTACGGTGGGGTGGGAGGTGGGGGTGGGGGAGAGGGGGCGACTTTTGATCTCGTTCGGGGCTGAATTGTAGAAAAATAATACAGAATTATGATATATAACCAAGCGCTGTTTTCCCACTATTTGGGAAAAAAGACAGAATGCTAATTACTCGTTACTCGGGCCGGAAGGCCACGAGTTAAGGTTCCGGCTCCGTTCTTATTTTTCGTGTCGCGATGAACTGCGCATGCGCGAGCCTCGTTCCGAGTTCTGCTTCCCATAAACAAGATGGCGGCGGGACAAGACAGCTCATTACTTGTGAATTGTTCCTTATAAAAGCTA
>JAOBRG010369160.1:0-11961 GCA_027574985.1 Umimayanthus nakama | reverse complement strand
CGTTCACGACCTGACTTTTGGCTGAGACGAGTCGACTTGGCAAAAGACGACTCGTCTCAGTTGGTGTGTATTGGACACAATATTGATACCTCTGAAACTAAGGTTGTTTCAAATTGTTTTCTTCGTGTTGATAAAAAAGGAGATTCTGTTCATTGAGGGTAACACATTTGCATCCATAGGATATACTTTCCCATATGACCCTTGCCACCAACAACAAAACCAAAGTTCAATTCTCAACCAGGCTAGGGATTGAACCCAGGACCTCCTGTTCGTCATTCAGAGATCTATCTTTTGGCACTAACCTTGCACACACAAATTGCCATGAAAGTGTTTCTAGTTATGTCATGCTTCTGATTATGATCAACCCACAACTCAAGTGGAAATAAACAACTCCTGAAGTTGCTTGATTGTTATAATTTTCAATGCTATAGATAAATTAATGTGGACATAAATTTAGCAAAACAAATTAATGAACACCCCAAATACGGTTCATAAACGGCCTTAGTTACGGTTTTGGACCACCCTTCACAAAACGGTTAAACTTCAAAATTGTCTGCTTTTCTGTAATGCTACAACGGCAAAGGAGTCATATTTTTTAGCTAACACACTGTTCTTGTAATCCAAAATGAGTTTCTACCTAAACATAACCAAGTGACTTTTAATACGTTTGATTAGCAAAGAAGGTCCAGGAACGACTCTCAGCGGATCGTTCGAGGCTATGCCAAGGACGATTGGCTGAATCTCTGTCCGAGCATCGACTCTTGGCTGATTGTGTCAAATTCCGCGTGAAAAAAGTCCCTCCAAGTGCGACCAAGACTGCACCTCTCAAATCTGCTTCCGCCGAAATTATCACAGAACTCTTTTCCAGGGAAAATGTTGTCACCGACACTGCAGTTGATAGTACCACCCCTAGCCTGTATGGGAGAGGTACGTGGCAGCTCAGCAAGACCATCGGCTTCCTCGCCTGCAGCAAAGCTCCAGAAACCATGGCGTCCCCCAGAAGTCATCAAGGCTGGTAAGAATATCGCCCTCCTCTACCATCTCCATAAGCTCCTATTGCAGTGCTGGTAAGAGGAAACAGTACCTCGGGATACTGCATCAGCTATCGTGGAATATCTCTTCTCAGCATCGTAAGAGAAGGCCTTCATCCAAGTAGTACTAAACAGGACAGAGACAGTCGCTCAACGAGTATACCCAGGGCGCCATGCAGTTTCCGTGCTGGGAGAAAAACAGCTGACATGATCTTTTCATTCAGACAGGTACAAAAGAAGTGTAAAGAACAGAAACGACCCTTGTACATCTCGTTTATCGATCTGACCAAAGGTTTTGACTTTGGTCAGCAGAAGAGGCCTCCTTTCTCTGCTGCGAAGGTTCGGATGCTCTTCAAAGCTCCAGAAGATGATCAAGTACTTCGAAGACAGCCAGCAAGGCGCAGTTCACTCCAATGACTCATTTCGGCATCTTCGTCTCCTCTCTGGTGTCCCATGCCTTCAGCCATTCCAAAGATGGCATCTATATCTTAACACAGCACCAATGAAAAACTCTTCAACCTCACACAACTCCGCGCCAAGACCAAGGCACGTCAGGTGTTTACCAGAGAGATGCTCTTCGCAGATAACGCTGCTCTAGAAGGTTAATCAACTTCTGATAATCGTTAAGCATTGTCAATGCCAAACAGTTACGAATGATTTTAAAAACGCCATTCTTGAGTTTGGGTGATCATCCTGGATACTCGGTCAATTGGGTCTTGCTAAAAAGAGTTTTACTTACCACATATGATATTTTTAAGTCAAATTTTGGTTTGGGCGACAACACATAGAAAATAAGTGTGTATAAACGTTATCAAAAGTTCCGTTTTCAGGCTTCCACACGAATACGCAACGGTATAATCATCAAAAAAAATCCACTCTGGAGAGCGTTTTCGAAAAGTTGCGTTTTTGTTCATCATACATCTGTAACCAAAAGATGCGTGCGCACGGGGCCTAAAGCTTTGTCTAGGTAGAGAGATGATAACAATATACAATCAAATATATGGCTAAGATATTGTAAAATCTAAAATCTAAAGTTAAAAATTTAAAAGGCGCATCCAGTTACGTTACTCAGAGCTTCACGCGGCTGGGCTGCCGCGATCGTCAGACTGACGCGCTTCAAAGAAGTCAAACTATTTTGAAAGGCCGAATTGCATTGCTTTCAAGGCGGTTTTTAGTTGGCCGCAAGGAACTTGTTTAGATGCCTGCATTTCGAAATGAGTTCAGATCTTTTTTTGAGGTGCGTGCCTTTGTCCGTTTCGAGGATGCAAACTGTTTTTCGCTTAGACGTCTGGCGATCGCGGCAACCCAGCCGCGTGAAACTGTGAGTAACTGGATGCGCCTTTTAAATTTTTAACTTTAGATTTTAGATTTTTACAACATCTTAGCCATTTTAAAATTTTGATTTTATACTGCTCTGCCTAGCATTGAGCACTCTAAAGCCGGAGTGAAACTCCATACAACTTTCTGATAACAACATATATGAGTTACAAGCTACAATTACAAATCACAACTTTCAAATGGTGATTGAACACAATACAAAGTAAACAATAATAATAATAATAATAACAAGGATAAAAAATTTTGTTTTGCGAAGCTTTACAATCCTTACAGTCTTTAATAAAATCAACTTTACAATAGTTGCAGTCTTAAATAATCAACTTTACAATAGATTAAGAAAAGAAAAAATTGTGTGTGTAAAATGTATTACACTAAAAAACCAGCAGTTAAAAACGCGTCTTAAAAGAAATGTTTTAGGTTCGGACTGAAGAGTATGCAATGATTTGCATGTCCTCATGTCTTCTGTAAGAGAATTCCACATAGTTGGGGCAAAATATGAGAATGCTCTTTTTTCCATAGATCTTTCGATTTCATCTTGAAACTCTGAGGTAAGCATTATTTGAGGTGATTTAAATGCTAAAAGTAACTTTTTGTAGTTTAATCTTTCAGCTACACAGGCAGCCAGTGTAGCTCCTTGAGTATAGGCGTTATGCTATCGTACTTTCTAGTTTTAGTAAGAAGGCGTGCGGCGTGTTCTTCCTTAGCTTTTTTCTTTGGCTCCTCTTCTCTGCGTTATGATTGTGCCGTGTATGTCTAAGTGTTTGAAACTATAGTTTGCTTTTCATTAAGTTCCTGAGCCAGATGCCAGCAATGTTACAAGTTGTGTCGATGTCAAAGTGAAGCTTTAGTGACTTCTCCAGGGCGCGAGCCTGGGCAGTGATTATGGTGATCCTAAGTTGGCATCTGGTCAAAATCCCCCTCTCGGCCTCGCTGATGAGATTCAAAGGAGTGCGAGCACGATGCAACATTTGGTACCAGGTTGGTTGCAAGAGTTAGCGGAAGGGCATCAGGTTGACTGCCGTTCCACCTTAGGGGCTCCACTCCGGGCTAAGTCTTACTCCCTTGTCTAAGTAGTAGTACAATAAAAACAAGACAAAACATTTGCACAAGATGTTCGCAGTGTTCATGTTGCTCCTACGATACTTTACTTACTAAACGCTCCGTGCAATCAATTACAACGCCAAAATCTAGATTTAAGGACGCGGGTAGTAATATACGTGTATGCACCCCAGCAGTTATATTAAAAATAAATTCGAGAATCAAAAAAATAAATCATTTATAACTTTGCCATACGCCGTCTTAGAATTTTTCATACTTAGTAGAAAATTTGATAAAGCATTACAAATCTCTTTAATTGCTTTTTATAAATTAGGAAAAGTCTACTCAGAATTGGTGTATTTTGACCGTTGTTTACTCTTTCATAAAATCCCTTCAGATAGCACCATTTTGCTGTTTTCTGCTCTGAACGGACAGGGCATTAACATTGTTTCTATCGATTTCGATTAGTTTCAAGTGTTACTGTTGCGTTGTTGGTTTAAAGTTGGGCTAAACTTAACTCAAGCAGCTCTTGTTTCCTGACGTTTAAGTAAAATGGTATTATCGGTCTTAAGAATCAGTTAATGCATAGTACACTTAAATAACATTTAAATTTACTCTCAGTTTTACTGATAAACGTGTGACGCAATAGTTAAACAGGACAAATTTGTATATCGTACCTAATTGAAATTTATGATTATTCTAACAAAACGTCAAAAAACAAATATATACGTTCTTACGGAAACCATTTCTTGACAAAAGTATTTGTCGTAAACAGGTTACTGTGACAATCTAGAACAACATCTTAATCAAGTGACTGAAGTTTACAAAGGTTTACAAAACGTAATTCAAGTTCAAATTGCAGAAATTTCTCAAGACTTCAAGGGAAACGGTTTTGGTAAAGTTGTTCCAATAACCCTTTGCTCTCTTCCAATGAAAGCGACAGGTAAGGCTAATCTAGCCTACTACCAATTGACGTATTACTTGTATAAACAAGCTGGCCTTTTTATATAGTTTTTGAGGTATTATTTTGTGTGTGTGTGTGTGTGTGTGTTAGGAATCCATTTTTTACGAGAGGCTCGTCTTACAACCCTTTGAACACATCGATCAAGGTTTTCTTCTAGGTTCAGTGGTGGTGGGTCCGGTTGCGTGTTCCACCGGGAAACTTTAACGTTTAGGCTCTGTAAAATGCATATTTGGTGCATTCTCAGAGAGAAATGACGTGTTTAACAGAAAGTTAGTTGACATTTTCTTCAGTACAGCAAAAGACATTATAATAATTGGTTTTAAAACGTAAGTTGCAATTCTTTTCGACTGTATGTGCAACATACCTATGTTGCAGCTGAAGTCATAATATTCCTTTTCTTCATCAAACTGGTTGTACCCGGAATTAAAAATAAAACATTCATGGTTGACTCGAAAGTTTAAAAGAAAATAATTTGGCAAATTCTGAACTCGTCTTAAAGTTCACACTGCAAAGTTAAAAGTAAAGTTTATATTATTATTATTAAATTCAATCACCTATTGTTTCTGCTTTCTCTCGCTGACTGAATACTAATTTCCAAATCGAGCGTCGCTTTCCCAAGTGCGTAGGATGAATGCCGCTGTTGCAACTTTTACTTATTTTCCCGTTAGAAGATGTTGCAGTACTGTATACACTTCTGATTTTAAATTAAAGTTCACGGTATTTTATAGATTTAAAAAATGTGACCAAGTTCTAAAGATGGCCGTACCAACCGGACGGGTCTGCTGGTCTGCTGGTTTCAGTTTGGAATATGTACAGTTATTAAACAATTTACTACTATTTTTTAGTCGGCGTAGTGTGTGGTGTTTTTACCTGCGACTGAGAGATGGTGAGAACATCGAACAGGTGTCCCAAGGATCGATTTTCTGTACAGTTTTAGTTTGCATATTAATCTTTCTTTCTGCCTTCTATTGACTACCGAAAGTCATAAATTATGGAGAACTATATATAGTAGGTGAAGAAAAGTGTCAAAAGGTTGGATGGAATGGACAGTGTAATAACTAAAGTTGACAGTGATTCCTTCTAAGAAACAGATAACCCGTACAAGGTTTATCGAAGGATTTTCGAATTCTGGCCATTTCAAGCTCCAACGGCTCAGTTGTTATTGCAAAGTTACTCACAACAATTAAACTTGATACCTATGGAAAGGAAAGAAGAAGGTGTTATTGTGACAGGAGTATAAAATCACGGAAACGGATTTCGAAGAAAAAGACGAGGAAATAACGGAAAGGGGTATCGAGGCAACTCGCCATCTCCATTATTTTTATGACAAAAACTTAAAAGATCTTGTGCTTCAACTCCAGTGGGTTTGGAGGAAGATGACTTCGGGGAATGGCAGTTGATATCCTTTGCATGGAAGATTTCCAGGATAGAAGAGCGGGAATAAAATCTCCCCCCTGCCCTTCGTACGTGTCTAGCCAACTGAGGAGACGTCAGTGCTGTTTCTGAAAGACGTTTCCGATACATCGGAGGCCGAATCTTTGACTTGATTGATGATAAGAGTTTTGATATAAGTCAAGATCTGGTCTCTTTAAATTGTTCAGCTTGTTTGGCACTATCCAAGCAAGTGCTTTGAGTCGTCTGCGATACTACCAACTCTCGCATGCATGAAATTTTTAGTAGAACCCAAGTGCATCTTTGATAGAGGCAAATAGTGGTAGTTTTAAAACACATTCTAATTAAAATTAAATGAGAATACTGAAAATTGAATTCCAGCTTCCACTATGTCTACTATGACTCTAGATCTAAAAATGGGGAATATAAACAACATGTCTTATGCACTGTTTGCTACATACAGCTCATACAATTTGATAAAGCAAATCAATACTCAATGCGATTTAAATCTTTTTGTTTAGTCACGAATCATGCAGATATTTTTCATTAAATTGTCCTTGTGATAAATTATGCAACAATATGCTAAACCTAGAGTGTTGTAAGAAAAAACACTGTGTTGCATAAATGGAATTAGAAAGTTGGAACGTCGACAATCAGTCAAAACTAAAAATTGCACTTTAGAAGAAATGTCAGATAAATCTGTGTAGTGTGAAGCTTACTTCACACAATAGCCTGAAGCAGGCGTCACTTGTGTCAAGGGTACGTGTGCTCGATCGCATTCACTCGCTGCACTCGTGCTCCGTTTTCCCTTGCCCTCTGGTTTGTGGAAGAAGTTGTTCGCCTAAAAAAACTTTCAGAACGCCTGCTTTGCAGTCTATTCCCACAAGAGACGCATGCGCAGAGGTAAACACAAGAGTGAAGAAAGCACCTACGCAAAGAAAAAAAAGTTATTACTGCTTAGTACTGATAAAATAAAATGTTTGAAAAATTCAAAAAGACGCCGAACTTATGACGGTTAACAGAGAACCGTATTAACATAATGGCGGAAAAAGGTTTTTCACGCTTTTGTGTTTAACAAACGCAATAGTTGCGTATCATTGTTAGAATTAATTACATTCTTTTCACTTAAAGAAATGTATGTTTATATATTTAACTAAATGTAAAGAAAAAATGTTGAGAGTGTTTTTTGACAGTAAATATGTTATAAACTGCTTTATCCTAAATCATGCCGAGGGACTCAAAAGTACAAAAAAGATGTACTTACTAAGTCAACACATTCAAATCTGATAAACGTTATGAGAGTTGTAGCGCTGTTTGCTAGATGATAAAGGGTGCAAGAGCTATGAACGGCTTGGAATCTGAAGTTGAAACAATTTGTCAGAATGTGACACAATTGGGTTCGATAACATCACAACATCTCCTTCTTCTGTGTCCTGAGGCAATTGAAATATTGTTAGAATTAGCAATATTAGTCAGTGGGAGATGATATTTTACTTTCTTTACTATCATGAAACAGTGGGAATGGTTTTAAAAGATAGCTGTTCTATTTCTTATCAATACAAGATACGTTCTTTTATTAAACTGAACCAACGCTAAGCCAAAAAATAAGAAAGCAAGTTTGCCTTATGACAAGGCGACTTAAAACATTTGAGCTTCCGTTCGCAAATGGCAAAATTATCGTTACAAACAATTGAAAAATGATTACCTTTTCATAAAAAACTCCAATTTTAGTGAATAGTACTGTATGGTGCACCTGTTCCGCGAAGGCATCAATTTGTCACCGGCTAGCTTCTTTGAAGAATCAGCTGTCAAACTTAGGTGAGCTGTTTCTGGTTGGGTTAACTTAGGTACGGCTACTCGTTGCTTTCTTGGCTTATCACCAACACTTTTAATTGCTAAAACTTACATAATACAGATAAATATCAAAAATGGCAACATGTTCGAGATCCTAAACAAGTTTTCTGGAACTTATGAAATCATCAGAAGCAAAGAATTAACGGGCCACCAACAAATCACTTAAAGTTGGAGTGCTTCGTCCTGTCTTGGTAAGTAAAACGTTCTATAAATTTCACACGTTTCCACTGGATGTCTTATAACCAAACAAACAAACAAACAAACAAACGAGAGATTGACTGACTGACATTATCAGCGATTTAAGTAACGACATTTATGAGTTAGTGACATGTAGTTTCTAAAGTCACAAACGTTTGAACACCAAAATCAAATAAATCGTTGGGCGAAGCTTAATTTTGCCAAATTTAGCTATTCTATTTTCATGTAAAATGGGAAAATATAAATAGAACAACTTTCTACAGCGCGTAATATTAACACCTTGTGAAAAGTAAAAGAAAAAATTGCAAATCCAGCTGAATAATCTGTGAAATAAAGGAGATTGCTATGTTTGGTTTTTGTCCAGGCACTCGTTGGAGAGCTACAATTTATAACATTTTCCGATTTCATGATAAAATATCGTAGCTAGTTCAACTCAGTTTTTTTTCTATTAACAAAGTTTACAGACTGAGGGGATATTAGGAATGCTGTGTTTGAGTAATAATTCATGACCACTTGAGGTAGCTGTATGCTTATACATAAACTAAATTTAAAACACTAGCTATTATATTACACCGGACTGTTTTAAACGTTTTACAGTAAATTTTCTCAAAAACCGTACATCTGCTTAGAAGGTGTTGTTAATTCTTGCGGCAGTTTATAGTGAAATGTTCACTAATTTTGGCAAGGTAAAATTGAAAACGTTGAGCTCGAACTAAAAACCGTCGTGGCAAAAATTCGACAGGAAGACCATCGCTTTTGTCGAGACCTGACTCGACGAGAAGATGGGCCTTTTTAATTCTCGAACTGATTAAACGCGTTTTAGCGAAAAAGCGATCTGCTTCAAGCGACAGACTAAACTCACAACCTTAATGGTGTTGGCTTGCTCATTAAAACCAAAACATGTTTTCTTCAAATACTTTTGTTAAAACGTACATTGTTTTACTTTTCCAAAGTTGTTCTATTCCAATTAAACTGTACCTATGGCTTTGTGAGAAAAGAAAAAAGATCTTGTAGGTTCCAAAACTCGAAGTCCTTTGAAGTATGTGCTGTCTATGCTCCGAAAAATATATAATGGTTTCAACAACAAATAAAAAACGAGACATTAAATGCGTTGACAACACCTTTTGTGCAGTTTTCCTCAAAGTTATATTCACAAAGGGCCATAGTTAAAGCAATTATGGCGAGAAACTACGGTATGGGCAAATCAAAACAGCAGAGACAGGTTTTGAGAACAGTTATCTCAACATTCAGTATGTGAATCCGAATTAGTACTTAAAGACATGAACTTCACCGGAGTGTGAAGCAAACGACAAAAAGCAGAGAACAAGATCAAAGATAAGTTTTACACAGTTTAATACACTTTTATCATCTGGTAAAAGTCATGCTCGTATCATCAAAGTACAAAATGCACGGGAATTGCCGATTATTTCAGTAGTTTTAATCCTGCTAGCCCAGAGAAGTCACTTCGCAAAAGAAACGGAGACAAAGAAAGTCTTACTACCAGAACATAAAGAAAACTACGCAAGCAAGAGTTACATAAGGAAAGTTCCTACGACCGAATTTTCCAGTGTCGAAAAAACAAGACCACAGCCAAACTACGTATCCCAAAATTGACGCAGCTTCATAGCAGAATGGGAGAAGTTTAACTGGTGCCTTATGACTATTTCCCAAGCTTCAAAAAGGAACCAGCACAAGTATTAACTCGTTTCCGTGGTGCTCTAGTTGGAATTTCATCAGATATTTCTGAAATACTCTTACAAGTAGCTATACGTGAGGTAGATAAACTATCCCACACGTTCCTGTGGCACAATTCTGATAATGTGATATATCCCGACGTATACGAGTTATGTCGTTTTTTTGTCCAGTGACACATTCTCAAAATCTCACAATTCTATGCACACTGTATACTCCGTAAGCACGCCCAATCCCGTAAGACCAGTGCTTCTGGTATTGTGAAAAAATCGCATAATCGCACGATGTGGAAAAAACACATCAGTTTTGTAAAAAGTATAGTGACTCAAACATTACTTTTGACATACCCGATAATGCGCACCCCAATTTTGAAGTTTGTTCCCAGATGAAAAAAGAGTTTTAACGTCATTCTTCAGTCTACTTCAAATAACATGTAATGTTTACTTGACGTAAATGTTGTTCTGCTTTTGGAAGATGCATTAACTCTTATGGCGTTTTCTTCTGATGCTTTACTACAGTACAGCACGATAGGACCCAAACATTTTCATAGCGCTTGTAACATTTTAAGATTGAGGAGACCTGGAAACGAACTAGATTTGCCGGCCACGTGAAAAGATTCAAATTGGCAGAGAATAACTTGCATGGATATTTTATCATTAAAATTGTTCTGCATTTGTGTAATAACCAGAAGATAAATGAGATAATGAGTAAATAGATCCTTTACAAATCCTATATAAAAAAATTTCATGTAAATTATTTTGTCATTGATATACTCGAAAAAATGCAACTGATTTTCGATCATGATTGCAGACCTGCGAGATTCCACTTCCAGCTGAGTGACTGATGGTCATCGATTGAAGTGATGCATTTGAAGCTAGCTAGGCAAACATTTTGTCTTGATTTATTCTCCATGTTTCATAAAACTGGAACTATTCATCTTTTTTTTTTTCTTTTTAAGCAAAATACTTCATATGAAAACATACGATTCCTTGTAAATATACGCATGCTGATTTTCAAGGTAGAATTTCAGAAAAAGGTGCGTATTATACACGGGTAAACAGATTTTTTACGCGATATGTTATACATGATACGCTCGAGCAAGGGAGGTGGGGTGTATTTTTTCTGAAAGGTACTTATGTAACATAGTCTTTGGCCTATTTGACTATCAAACTAAAACAACTTACATGCTTTCAACTGCCGGATAATAATGATTCCGTCACTTAAATAAACTAAAATATAAATCAAAACACCATTTAGCACCCCCCAAAAATCATTTAAAATGGGAATTGACTGCCGCAAAATTTGCCGCACAGTTGTTTTTTGCTTCATAGTGCCGCCGACAGTTCCCCATTTATGGCTGTACCCTGTCAGAAGCCCTGTACGACTGATTCTGCACAAGCCGCCCTAACTGCAAACAGTTCAATATATGTTGACAATGAGTTAGACTCGATAGAAACCGTTGAAGAGGCAAAGTCTATCTAAAAAGAATTTTTTATTCTGTTTGCCCGTGCCGAGCTTAACTGACTGCGCAAATGGTGTGCGAGGTTAGCATAGTTGGCAAGATCTCTAACTACCACCCAAGGTGGTATTTTGTGCATGCACCCCACTTGTACCCTAGAAATAGGCTAATTCCATACCTACTATGATACTACTATCGTCTTCTAAGTAAAGATTTGAGCATGACTTTCTTCTAAAAAAAATTCTTGACATACTGTAGTGCAAAAGTGTGACGGCCTTTCCACTAAGACTATGTCAGACTAGCAACCATTCTCTTCTTGTCGAAGTCTAATTTATTTTAAACCCAAAATACTAACCACTTAGGAATACACACAAGGTTCATCTTCTTTCCTACTGAACCCAGAATACAAGTTAAAACAACGTAATCTTGTATAGAATGAGACAATTTATATAAACTCTAAACAAAAAGTTTGATGCAATTTTTTGTATTCATTTTTTTTTGTTCCTCCGCCTCGATTATGCGTACCTATCCGGTGAAATCAAGAACTGTTACTGGCTCATATAAGAAATTAAGTATAAACGTTGTTGTTGTTGTTCCTAACACAGTTCATGGAGACAATAAACGGCTTTTCATAAATGTTTTATCTATCAAATTTCTTAACAAATGTTTTTAACAAAACAAACTGAATGTTATTCCGAAAGGTTTTTTTGCTTTAATATCGTTCTTTAATTTTTTTATCCCACCTGTATAAACTTTAGTGTTACTGCTTTTGTCTATTTTTAAATTTTAACAGTGCTTTTTAATGCTTTAGTGGTATGTAACATTTTACGTCTTGCCTAAAACATAAAACCAAATGTTAATATTGTTTTTACTGTTACTGTTGTAGTGTAGTAACAGAAGTATAATAGTGCTAGTAGTAGTGAGTAGTATATACGTAATAGTAGTAGCAGTAGTAGCAGTGGTAGTAGTAGTAGTAGTAGTAGTAGTAGTAGTAG
>JAOBRG010369127.1:0-11965 GCA_027574985.1 Umimayanthus nakama | reverse complement strand
ATCAGAAGCCAGGGTTTTGGCGCCAACTTTTGAATGGACCAATCAGAAGCCAGGATTCCTAACGGTCAAAATGGTATGGAAGGGGCGCACAGTACTACTTCCCTAACCCCGCCCACCCCTCCCCCTCCCTCAAACTCAAAACGTTGCCTCACCGACCTTGTTGTTAATGTTTGTGCATAAACTGATGCTAGTTCTGAAGTTTCTTAGAAACCATAGAGCAAAACGAAAAGAACTTTTAGTATTACTTACCTTTTGTTATTAACAGAAATTGTTATGGCAAAATCAACCCTATCGACGGAACCAGCTTCGGTACTGCTATCTGTGTATGTTGCAGTTATAATTATAATAGACAACAATAATAAAAGTAACAATAACAATAATAATAATAATAATAATAATAATAGCTATAAAGTTTTAAATGATATATTGTTCCAGCGGATTACAAACATTGTTACAAGTAGTAGCTGTTCTTCTTGCACTTTTAATTGAATTCAGTTTTTCTCATCTAAATCTTCGTTAAATTCACATCCTTGACTTTTTATAATTCGATTTAACTTTAGCATGGTCGCTCTTCTTATTGCATTCCCTCGAACTCTCATCGTCATCTTTTGCATTTTCGTTATCACTGATCTTCGTCCAGTTTTGCAACTGGCATGGTCACGTTATCATCCTCAACGTGCTCACCATCGTCTATGCAACCGTCATCAGCGTTTTCTTTCTTGTTCATGTACTCATTTTTAACACTCCTGTTTTGATGAGTAGTTTAATTCTCGCTCCAACTTTTATTTTATTTGTCATTGATGCTTGACCAGATTGTGCTTAATTCACTACTATCAAGCAGCTTTTAAATCTTGAATAACATTTGATTTTCAGAACAATCTTGGATCAACAAAACTCATAATAAATATCTTTTAACTTTGTAATAAAGTAATGAGCGAATGCAAATGATATATGAATGATCTACGTTTTAGTACACAATTAAGATCATTTCATCCCTATTTATTTAGCTATAAGCAAAGTATTATACTTGCCCTTGCCAAATTATAGTAACACTGCTGACGAACAGCTCGATTGCGTGTAGTTTATTGCTGTTTACAGATATTAACAGAAAAACGCTGCCTTGAAATACATGCGTTAGCATTAGGTACCTCTTAATTTAATTAATGTTGGGCTCGTTAATAGAACTCATTTTTGAACAGGATTACTGTCATGATTGTTTTTAGGAATCTTTTGTTTCTAATCACAAAGCATTTTTCATCCATTAAGTTATTAGTACAGTGTTATTTTTACCACCGTTATTACCAATATCGATGTTAGTAATATTATTATTACTGCTATTACTATTATTGATTTTAAATTAATAGTACTGTGGCAACATCATCGTTTGCATACAAGAATATCTTGTGTGGTAAACTGAATAGACAAGGTACTGACAGTGGTTTGACTAAGGATCCTGTGCGCGATGAAAGAAGAGTAGGTTCGGCGGAAGCAGTTCAGAGTTGGCCCGGCTAAAATAGTATCAAGCAGGCTGGTGCTTCAACGGGAAGCTTTTGGTTTTCGCTATTCTAAAATGCACATTTGGTGCACTCTCAGAGAGAACTAACGAAAAACGAACCAAAACCTACGGTGAGAATTGCGTGTGCTTAGCTGAAAGTGACATTTACTTCAGTACAGTAAAGGATATATTCAAATGCGGTAGTTTCCCAGCCCCGGCCCAAAAGTGGAGTCTCCATATTCTTATTATACCCTCTTTCATTTTCTTATGCCAAATGAAGCGAAAACAATTATGTTCGTTCTGCCACTACTTTTTCTCTCCTTTGCTCTAGAACTTTACGTAATTTGAAATTTATTAAGTTACTTCGATTTGTCTTGTTCTGAAGGAAGTTTTTCGAAGTCCATCGACACTTTTTCACTTCGGTTTGGTATTAATTCATTTAATTTTAGGTGTTTAACCTGCTCACTGAAAGTCCAAACGAAGGGTGCTGACTTTTAAAAGTGCACAGGTTGAGTAAAACCTTCATTGCAGTGATGGTTGAAAGGATATAACTGATCATCTCAGTTAAATTTGCTAATCTGAAGAAAAAACCAAAGCACTGGTTCAAAGAACGATGAAACTTATAAATGCGTTTGTTCCAGCAGACAAACTTACTGACACGTTACTGCTTCTAACAATCATTGCTATGGAAACAAATCGGACTCTTTGTTATTCTCATATTCAAAACAACAAGTTTCTTTAACCACTGGAATTATTCTACGTTTTTTATAAAACAAAAGCATTTTTGACTCAGTACGAGTTTTAATGAAATAAGTCACTCAATGTAAACTGCGGATATAAAGTAATAGACTCACACAAAAATGCTTTTTGTGTAAACACTAATGTCTACCACCACCACAAACCTGTCATGATTTCTTAAATTTTAATTGCTCGCATTTTGAGAATGCAGCTCAAACTAAACTCTTCAGATAAGTTATTATTAGCTCGAGATGTTATGTTGAAAACACAAATATACTATATAGGTCATCAGCGATTAAATATCCAACTATTCAAGGCATCTCGTACATGGTGAATTTGGTTGTTGAGCGCGAGAGACAATGGGCTGCTTATTGGCTAAATTATTAGCTGTTCGGTTTCCAATTACAGGTCTGGCGTGTCAATTGCCAACGCTATATTGTGCCGTATTGCCCTCGACATCAACCAATCAGCGAGCTTAGGTGGAAGTCTGCTTTCCCCGAACCGCGCATGTGCATTTTGATCAATCACAAAATTCTGTGGAAAAGCTCATGGTGCTTGGATGTTAGTTTGTTTTTCAGTGTTTTCCATCCACTGAATCCACGATATCTCGGAATTGGGGCCGCCATTGCATTTTTAATGTCCATGAATGCAAAAAGAAGCAAACGGATCGGAGGCCAATGACATAATTCGTCGGAGAAAACCGTGCTTTTGTGTTGTTTCGTTCGCAGGAAGTGAGCCAGCATTGCGGCGTGAAGACTTTTTGAAATGGCGGACGGTTCTGAAGAACCTCTCGGTGCAGAGTCGTATAGGTCAAGATGCAGAAAAGATAGAACTGATAGGCGAGAGGGGAGGCGAGCAAATCGCTTTGATGCAGTAGATTCATCTCCAGCTTCACTATCTTCGGCAGATCACCAGAACCACGAAAACGACGAGACTGCAGTTGGGAATGATTTATCGTCCAGTACCGACAGAGAAGCGGCGCGGAGGGAGAGACGGGCTGAAGCAGAGGTTTCGGAGGAAGCTGTCGGTGCAGACTCGTATAGGCCAAGATACAGAAGAGATAGAACTGATAGGCGAGAAGGAAGGCGAGCAAATTGCTTGGATGGGGTAGATCCATCTTCGACTGCACTATCTTCGGCGGATCACAAAAAACACGAAAATGACGAGGCTGCATTTGGGAATGATTTATCGTCCAGTACCGACAGAGAAGCGGCACGGAGGGAGAGACGGGCTGAACGACGAAAAGCTAAGGAAGAAGCAGAAGCGAAGGCTGCTGATGAATCCCCCAGCGTCGAGGGAGCAGCAGCAGCGACTGAGCCTGACAAAGAAACGCCTAAAAGGAGCTTAAAGAAAGAAAGAAAAGGCGAGAACTCCGGGCGTAAACGGCAAGCCAAGAAAAATCTCCGCGAGAAGCGGCGTTCGACAGGGGTCGTTATTATGCCAAACATGGATGTAAGTTTTTAAAATATATTCCTAGTAGTTTTGCCTTTGGTATCTCTTTGACTTGCTTCTTGGTTCGCTTGGGCTGAAAGATGCAAAGCGAACTCAGAAGTTTGTATGGTCTTCTCGTATTAAGTTTCAACGTCACGAAAAATCCGAGATGCCTTCCGTTTAACGCAAATGGCTAATACTTTGCATGATAATTTCTGGCTGTGTCTGTTAGTTGTATCGGCTGAATACATTGTCATCTTATTGCTTTCACGGTTTGAAGAGTCTTAACTGAGCCCCCACACTCGCTCTCTGCTGTTGGGAAACCAAGTGCAACGTGGAAACGAACCAGGGAATGGTTGTGATTGTGTTCTCTCATTATAGTTACTCATCTTGTAATCAAATTTAAACAACAATGAGCGTTAAATTAAGTTCGTGCTCTGTTGCTGTGCAAAGAAAGAATACTTGTACACACAAAATTTTAGTTATGCACAGTTATTCTAAACGTTGGTTGTTTTGAGTACTTCGAAATGACGAGTACGAAATCGAGTGTCTTCCGAGTTCAGGACATTCTTCTGACCGTTCCTGGATTGGAAAGTGGCTGTTGAGAACGATCGTAGCACCTTTAATGATGGGCGAAATGTGTACATCTGGGATTTTCTTTGTAAACTGTAGCTACAGCTGTTGGTTCCCTGTGTCTTTGCAAACTTGTTTGTTTTGAGAATAAGTTCGTGTAGAAAATGCTGTGAACAAAGTTTTTCGAGGTAGTCGTCAAAACGCCTTTACCAACAACTGGCTACTGACGAGCACTGTCATATTAAAAATACTCAAAACTGTTCTACTTAAAAGAAAGACGAGATTTGCGAGCGAGGTCTTTGCAAGATATCAAGGAGTCGTCATTTCGTTTTGGCAGCTTTAGAATTAGAACTGTGATTTTATTATCAGTGCTTGTGATCTGCACTTGTACCTTGCTCATTGTTTGTGAAACTGCCAGTATGCGTGAGAGCAGTTTTGCCGGGAAATCAAAGGTAAACAACGAGCCTTCAATCGAGCACTTTATGGCGACTTGATCTTGATTTAAGCGACTTTACTCTCAATGCTTCCTGAAATCATTTTAAATATGTGTTTAACAAACTTGTATACGGTAGAAGTTCGCGTAGGTTCAATAGACTTCAGCCACTTTCGTGGATTTAAACTAATGATTGTTTCTTACGGTTTTTATTTTCCTATAATGTTTATTAAAATGTAAGTCTTTTAAAAACCGTAAAAACAACTGGAAACTCTTCGAGAAATTCCGAAACGTCAATTTGTTTTTGTTTGATGATTAGATGTACATGTTCCGTTTGATGATTAGATGTACATGTTCCAGCTAGTTGAAAGTCGCTTTGTTTTTCTAAAATTCAGAGTGAAGAAGATGAGGACAAGAAATTGAAGCAAAATACTCAACAGAACGAAACGGTGGGAGATGATGGGGAAGAGGCGATGGAGGTAGGGAATGTTTTCTGCTTTACAGTGGAAGCGGTATCGTTGAAATATATTGCAACATTTGTACTTGCCGATTGCAGTACAAAAACTTTAATTGAAAAAGTGTTGTAGAAGTATGTAGCTTGAAAGCCGTGGCCTCATTTAACTACTATTAATATTGTCAACATGGAATTTGATTTGGGGTATTAGACTGCTCGCGTTTGGTAGATTGGCCGTTTTATGAAGATCAGTCGATACGCAACTAACACAGACATCGTTGAACTTTATGTAATTGGTGTTCTGTGTCAATAAAATTACAGCTATGTGGCTTCCAAATTATCGGATTGTGCGCTGAAATGTACACTTCTGACCTGCAAATGGGCAAATTACCAACAGACTCATTATGCAAATTGACTTGGGAATACTTTTTTATTTTGCTGCACGGAATTACTGTGTGTTTGAGCAGGTACTGTATTCCAGTTGTATACCTCAACCATGTCTCATGTTTTTCATTTACAAAACATAACATGTTGTTGTCAATTTTCTTATCAATTTTGCTGGAGGCACATCCTCAGAATGGTGACCTTATAACAAGCACCAAACAACCGCTGTCTGCTCAGGGAGTTTTGTTGCTTTATCTGTCACACTTGTAGTCAGACTTCCATCTAGAGGTGCTAAGGCCTGCAGAGAACTGTTAGAGCCAAAACACAAGCTGGGAAAGTGGGAAAACACTGTAAAGTTGAGAACTTGTAGTTTGTCAGTGATACTCAAGAAGCCTCGTTGGCAGAAATGGTAATTGATTTCTATAAATTGAAAACTTGGACCTTCTTGTATGCACTGTACACAGGCTGTTTTGTTGCAAGACTGAACTTCAAGGTTGGATAACTTTTTTTAGACATGTTTACATTTCTCTCAAGCTTGTGTAGTGCTTGGTTTTCTCCCAGTCATACTTGACCATTTTCCTGTACTTAATCATAACACAGATGAAATAACTAGAACTTGCTTTTTCCAACTTATGACTTGCACAAATATTTTTATGCCTGTAAAACAGTTAGTAAAATGGTCACAATAACAACTGCAAGTTTTGGATCAATATGTGCAGACAACTTCGCCCTTGCTTTGGCACATCAAGCAACGTTTGGTTTATAATGTGTTATCTGATTTTTAGAAACATTTTGCTTTTTAGCAGCTTGTAAATGTGGACTGTTTCTGAGAACCTTTTGTTTTGTTTTTTACCATTCAGTCCAATGCAACAAATACAAAAAATACTTTATTCATGTCCTCTTATGTTCAGTGACTTTATAGTAAAATTAATATCGATAGGAATTGTGAGGATCACAGCTACTTAAAAAATAGCAGATGCTAACTAATCGAGTTAAGCAGCTGGATGCTTAATGCACCACTACAACAAATTTTAGCTTAAAAAATATCTAGGTGTCTGAGTAGTTCAAATTGGACTTGTTGAAAAATGTTGAGTACTGGTGTAAAAATTATGGGCGAGAAATTTTAAAATACTTACTATTAAAAGACAATGCTTAATAAGTTTTAAATAGTGCAGTGAAAAGTTTGAATAAGAAAGTTTACATAAAAAGGAGGATATTCTGAAATTATTTTTTGGCTTTGTTCTTAAATTAGTAACTCTGTCATATTAAGGCCAGACTTTTTTTATTAATTGGTTTACATCACCACCAACGTTGATTTTGCAGAAATAAAACAAAAATAAAATTGAGATCTTATTTTGACTGTTTTCTGAAAGTGAAAGAAAAGTGAACTAAACTTGAATCAAGGCTGACCTTTGTTGATGAAAATTACACCTACTGGTGATGACCATGATATTTTTTTTCTCATGTTTTTTTTTATAAACTTCCAGAAAGTATTGTTTGGAATGAGCAAGAGCTTATGGTTGAAGTGTAAGCAAAGGCTCATAAAGTTTCACGGACACCTTTAGCCCAAAAGGAAGAAACACAAGATTAAATTAAAGCATACCTTGAGCTGACATGCATCTCTTCGCTAAACTGTTGTTCAACTTTAACTTTTGTTTGATTAAAGCCTTACTGTACAAAGAAAACAATCTAAGACATTTGCCAGATGAATGAAATGAACCGGATTAAAGTCCAAAATGGCTGCCCTAAAAAGAGAACTGTAGGACTTTGCGAGATCTTGCTCCTTCTTCAAGTGTGAAAATGAGAGTTATTTAGCTTTTGTTTACATTTCTTCTGTGGGATCTTGCTATTTAGAAAACAATGCTTTTTAGAAATTTTAAAAACATTCAGGTGATCTCATAATATACCTGATGTTGTTCTTGTAATATATCAGGTCTTGTCTAATTTACATGGAAATCTCACGAGAGTTCTCAAGTTTTCTTGAAGTTTCTTTTTGCTACCACTGTATTTTATTGTATTATTCATAAAAAATATTATAATATATTCTACTATACTATATATATTGTTTTATTAGATATGTTATAACATGTTATAGATCATATATACAGCTATTTAAAAAAAGGTTGTCATACATGTAGTCAATAGGCAATACTGGAACCGAAAGGAACTTTGGGTACACTCCTAATGAGTGATATTGTACCAGCAAAGGTTGTTACTGCATTGCCGTGGCATTATATGATGAACCTGCATTCCATATTTTGCAAAGTCAATGTTAACAGTAGTGATTGCTTGTGTTGCTTGAACCCCACAGTTCCTTTCAGTTCTAGTATTGGACTATTGACTATGACAACCTTTTTTGAAATAGCTGTATACAAATGTTATACAATAAAATTATGTTTTATTATGTTATAGGTTAAATGTACAAAACTTCAGTTTGTAGGCCAATAATTAAGAAGCCTACAAACTTCAAATAGGGGTTTATATTGAAACATTCTGGTCTCTCACCATATCAGTTGTCATCTGTGCTTTATGATTTTGCTAATTGTTTTAGTTAAAAAAAAATAAATGCCTTTATGTCGTAAGGAAAAAAGGTGCAAAATACATGTAACATATGAAAGGGAAGAAGCAAGAAAAACTGTGTTTGCCTCATTCCTTAAAAAGAATTGTCTTTTTAACTATATTTTTAACAAAGGTCCCAACAAAAAAGATTTTGTTTTTAAAACAAGTTTTTTCCTGTTTGTTTCTTTACAGGACACCCCAAAGAGTGGCCGAGGGTGAGTGCAGAACTATACTGTGGGTGGAAGTGTTTGTTAGACATCATTTGTAACCAGGACAGGCATTAGTTTGCAGTATTATACTTAAATTTTATTATGTTGTTTTACAAACAAAGCTGCATCAAGGTGACTCACCCTTAAAAAAACTGGTAAAGCTGTTTGCTACATATAATCATAATTTGTATGGATATACATTGTATGGTTGGGGGGAGGGTAGTTCATTTAACCTTTAAGCATTCATCAGAGCAAAATTTAGTTGTAAAGCTATTAAATTATTATTTCATTATATTCAGTACCAACTTATTAATAACCTGATTATACAAATGTACAAAATAATACATTTTGCAAGCAATCTGCAAAATGATGTGCAGATGAACATACTGAGAAAATCTATTGGTTTCTTTTGCACCATACTAACTCTTGTAATGTTACATATATCTTTTACTAGTACTTGGGTTGTTATTAATTCTAACATTTCCTTTGAGATAAAATAACTTGTCAGAGTATGGTTTTTTTGTAATTTTCTTTTCTTTTGCTTTGATAGCTTTTTGTAGTTTATTTTTAAGATTAATTTAGATCTAGTAAGTTTGTGTGGATAGTTTGTCTTTGGGGGGGGGGGGCATAATGATTCAAACCCCATTTTTAAGGATTGATTCTGTCCGTCCTCCAATTTTCACTTCAAAGCTTTCCCAGCTTTCCAAAGTTTTCTTTGAATAAGAGTTAGATTTGCAATACCTACGGTCTTTATTCTAATTTAAGTGCCACAAAAAAATAATTACTTTTCTAGCTGGCACTTAAATTGGAATAAGAAGTAAAATATTTCTTGCAACTGGCACTTAAATTGGAGGGGCGCTTATAATTAAAAATTAGAATCATTTTGAAAAGTTTCAGTTTATGTAAATTTCAAAAGCGGAGTGCAATGCATGCAATGCATGCCGCCTGCCTTTACTTTCCCTGGACTTAATCAGTGTTCAAACAACGACCATGTCAAATTTGCACACACAATCCATTACATTCGCTGGGGCAAAGAAGCGAAATTTTTCTCGTGAATGGACTAACTGCAAAATTAATGCGAAAGGGAAAACTTCTGGGAATTCTGTTGAAGTCAACTGCAAAATTGACTGCTGTTTTTTTAAAAAACCGAACTTTCTCAAATTGTGTATTTCATTTTGCCATTTGATTTGGATTTTTGAATTGACTGAAATGTAAAGTTCAGTACGTGACAGAAGTGTAAAATTAAATTAAATTAAATTCATGCAGACAAATTAAAACCCCAAAGGTCAAGCTGTCTCAGTGTTTTCTGTAGACCCAATCACAGTATTCAGTTCTCACGCATAAAACATACATGTCTCCATAATGACAAAAGCAACTCTGGTGTTTCTCATCTGGAAGTTTCTTCTGGTGGTTGTTTATCGTAACAGTTAAGCGTTTTAGGCACGAATACAGTTTTTACAAGATACAATCAAAAATACTATCAGAGTATTTTATGAAACAAAGAAAGTGATCCCAGACAACTGATGAAAAAACACAAAGGAGAAGAATACACCCGAGTATTAGTTTGTATTTGATCCAACTAGTCTAGGTGTTTCCTGCGAATGGGTAACTACTGGTAACTTGTTCGAACAAGTCGCTGTTTCCAGCAAACGGGCAGTCACGTTGTTTGAACAAGTTGGTGTTTTGAGTGAACGGGTGGCCAAGTCTCATATTTTCAGTGATTCCGGACGGGAAACTAATAAGTTTTTTTTACTTGGCCTAATAAAGTAATTTGCTGCTGTTAAGCAACTCGCGTAACTTCTAAACAAAGATCTTTTGCCTGTTTTATCGCATTAACTTTTCCTTCCAAAAACCATTCAGGAAACACATAATTGGCAAATAATTTAAATTTTCTTCAAACTTAATCAAACACAGTAGTAAAAAGATAACTGCTGCATACTGTACATGTAGTATGGTACATTTAAATATATTCCAATTACTAAGCGCCAGTAAAAAATAATTATTTTTCTAGCTGGTGCTTTAACAAGAACATAAATAAAAATTATTTACACAACTGGCGCTTAAATTGGAGCGGTGCTTAAGTTGGAATAAAGACGGTATTCTCCAAAAATGAGTAAAAGTTTAACTTTGAATGGCAGTTTGATGTAGCAGTTGAAGAAAATTCAAGCTACAGTACCTGTACATGTTGTTTGTTTGAGGGCTTAGCAAAAGATAAAACATGGTCTCAATATTGTGGAAAGTTTGCCTTGTTGAGCTAGAACATCACAGATTTAAAAAGTTTGTGAAAAAACCTCTAGGGAAACATGACATATTGTAGAATCTCCAATTTTTGTCTCTGAAGGCAGGGTTCTCCAGAAGGGCCTTTTCTCCATGTACTAAACCAGATCACGCCGGCTACAAAATTTGTATCCACCTTTTTTGTACAACATTTTAAATAATTATGTCTACCTATGGAGCACAACAGCTTTTTTTATTTTGTGAGATAGACAAATATTTTGTTGACTCCTATCTCAGTTTTGTAGCTGTCATCAATTGTGTTCTGTCAATAAAGAACAAAATTATTTAATGTAAAAAACCATTGAGCGGTATAACTGAGAAGAGACTGGGTTTGAAACTGTGCTTGGCCACTTTGAACTCTGGGTAACAAACACGGCGTCTGAAACAGGAGGGCAGCAATGAAGTGTATATTCGAAAGAGGAAACTGTACATGAAATACAAGGCCTTGTGTGCTCCTTATGATGCAAAAGATAACATTTACATGTATAGATTCCAACCTTAGGTTAAAAGAACGAGTCCTCGTGATTTCTGTTCTCATTGGATGATCAAGAGCTTTTTGTGTCAAAATTTGTGATGTTTTAGCTCAATAAGATGAGTTTTCTGCTACACTGCAACCACCTCTGGTTTGTAAAGTCGGTAACAGACAAAAGCTTCTAGAAGTTTTTACAATAAACTCTTTCAGGTATCTTTAGTTGCTTCAGCAAACTGGTGTTTCAAATTGAATTTTTTACGCGATTCAGAGAATAAGTATATCCAATTTGACTCTTTTTCGACCAAAAAGTTGGTTCCTAAAAACAGCATGTTTCCGGCTAAAATGGGAGTGTTGGAATCTCTCTGACATTGAACTGCCTTTTCAAATGTTCAACTCTATTTTTGTCTTTGATGTTTGCTTATATGTTTTCAGCACTTGTTTTTTTTACTGTTCACTTCTATTTTAATTTGTTACACATAGTGGTGGTTGAAAAGACCACAAAACAATAATAATATTTTAGTAATGTTTAAACAAAATAATATTTTAATAAAAATATATATATATTAATTTTACTAATTAATTTTTATTTAAAATAATGTAAATAAGCAACAAAACATTCTGATAACTTGTTTTGTATTAACTCTATTGTAGGTTGGGACATAACACAGCACTAAGATCATTAAGGGAAACTTCTGAAAAAAGTCTGATTTTAGGAATTACTATACCCAACCCACTATATTAGATACGAATGCTCCCTAATGAAGTTTCAATCAGACTAATAGAATACATTGTAATCATTGTACACTTACATGCACCATGTTTGTGGCGTTATCTGATCATGATAGTTTTCTAACTGTGTTTATTTTTGCTCAACAGAACAAACAAGAGACTAGAACAAAAAGTGGTAAGTTTTATTACTATGGACCTTGGATGGTGTGAG
>JAOBRG010369126.1:0-26533 GCA_027574985.1 Umimayanthus nakama | reverse complement strand
TTTTTTGTGATGTTGGCATCCTCAATAAAGATTAACTATTATTATTATTATATAAAGTTGCATAAACCGTTTAAGCTCCTCAAAAACGGGTTTGAAGCGTTTCCTAAGTTTTCGGAAATTCGCGAAGATTTCAATAAGTTTTCCGAACATGTAGGCATGGGATAAAGTAGTTATGCAATGGTTTCTCTTGGGATACCGTGAAACATGCCACTTGACACATGTATTTTCTTCGTATGCACACTCGCCTAAAGGCTCGTGTGTACACAGAAAATACAAGTGACGCGTGGCATCTTCCACGGTATCCCACTCGAAAGCATTGCAACACTAGTATGTATTGTATAATATATCGAGTTTTTAGAGGTCTCTTGGTTGTTCATTCTTTTTCGTTGTGACACGTGATCTCACTGAATGTCTCTGGTATGATAATGCGGTATTGTATACTCAGAAGTGTTGATAGCAGCTTCAACGGCTAAACATTTTGACGAGTTCTCTCTGCGTTACGATGCAGTGTCTAGTTAGCAGTACTCGTTGTGTGGTATTGTTCTTTTTAATTTGCACTTCTACTTACGAGTCTCACTCGTAACTTACAAGACTTCAAGGCAGAGTATCAAGCTTGGAGGAATGGGTCCGAGTTTGCCAAATACAAGGTGTCGGGAAATGATATTGAAAGCTGTGACCAACGAAATCGCTAAATATCTTTGCAATCTTTGATTTATTTTCTGCAAAACGCGCTGAGAAGTTGCAGCAATTACTTCTCTAGGGTTTGGCAAACCTTTTTGGCTGCGATGAGCCGAACTCCGTATTGTAGACGCGGCGGCCGTCTACCAAGTAGTGGTCGGCCGAAACTTGAAGAGACCGAATTCAAGGAAAGGAAACAAGTAAATTTATTTAAGAACGAAGTCCATGCCACGTGGAGAGGGTTGAAAACAAGTGGCTCTTTAGCCAGCGATTCAGCATTTGCTTCTTTCCTGCTATCGATGGAAATTGAAAGGCGATAGAAGTGAGCTGAAATCATCCATTCGTATTTACTTGTGATTGTTTTGCTCGGTTTGTTTGAGTAGTTTCAGAATGAGATAATTTGTGAACTCACTGCTTTCTTTCATCGTGTTACTACACATATTTCTAATCGATAAGTAATGTCATCGAACCGAATTCCAGAACACGGTCAAACACGACGGGCGACTCCCGATCGTGTGCGTAGCCTTGACACTCTGCCTTTAAATACGAGCTAAATTTTGCCGGATTTGGGCGGGCTTTTAACTCACCTCCATAGACTTGGTTATTTTTATCGTAACAAACCTTTGCTCTTTGACAACCATAAACTACGGATGTATTTAAAAACGACGTTTAGAACATGCACGCTTTTTATATATAAGAACAGTTTACAACGAGGCTTAAATATGCCAAAAAATTAAGAAGAAGCTAAGAACAATTTAGGTTCGGCTTCAGATGCAATAATAATTGCAAGTTTTAATTGAAAAACACGACACGATGTTGCAAGAGAGTCGCGAGAATTTATTGCACAAGTGAAAGCTGTGTTTTAGCACACTTAACATGCAGCCGGTAAAATCTTGTTAGGTTCAGTAATATCAAAATGTTTGCGGCAATAACTAACTTGATTGAAACAAGAACAACTTTTAAAAGAACAATCGAGCCTCAAATTGTGCGAACGTAAGAACAACGAGGTTCGAAATTTTTTTTACTGCTTCTTATAAAAAAGCGTGTGTTGCCATTGCTAAATGTCGGAAAAAAGATGTTTTACAATTCAAATGCGTCTGCGGTTCATTTTGTAAGCACCGGGGCTTCAATTACGACATTAAATTGACGAAATTGATTCTCCAGATCGAGATAAAGTCTTGACCGTTTCCGTTCACCAATTCTGACATCAGGCAAGGCAAATGAGTAACATTACGTTCCACAAAGTATTCTTCACTGACATTCTTCACCGTACCTCTTTAATCATTCATAAGGATTACTTATCACTGGTCATTAGAAGCCGTTCCAGAATAGAGGAAAATCGTCGATCTAACTGAGTGTTTTCCCATTGTGTAATAGAAAGACCTGGAAGTAGTTCAACTCAGTATAGTTAAGTGTACTCTCTCATTCTGTCAATACAACGATTTAACAGGAACCGCCGTCAAATTTAGAAGAAGTAAGTTCAAGTGGGATCACTGACCAATCAAGGTATTAAGGCTTTGTGTCAAACTCATAGAAAAGAAACTTTGTGCTCAAACGTTTCTTCAACGGAGTCTTACACTAGTATGCCAGCACGCGCATACCTGTCTAATATATTTAGTATATTTCCGTTAACCTCGATTTCATGTGCTCGAACCCAGTTTTTCTACGTCCCACAACTTAAAAATATAGAATTAGGTTTAAGATTAGTTTAACTTTAAGATTTTTGTTAGGTTACACCTATTTAAAAATAGGCCTCTGACTTTTAAATAACTTGTTACTGTTTGAATAGCCAGCTGATCTGAGTCCCTGGAACTAGCCAATCAGGGGCGAGAACGTCTGCAAAACCGTGTGTCATATCGTATAACACAAAATTTGCATTTGGCCTTGAAAAAGTCGTTCGCTACATGTTGACTTTTTGTTCCATCTGACAATGCCTCAAAGGTTTTAAATGGTTGTTAGTAAAACAGTTCGTTTGCCACGTTAGAAAGAACTTATAAACTGAAAGAATCGCAGGCTTAATGAAGCGCAGGTTTTGCAGATGACGTCACAAGGTCAGATTAGTTGAAGGGACTTGGCTAGGGCTAGTAATGGGGCTGGAGCTATGTTAGTGCTATGGTTAGGATTAACGCTAAGTTTAGGGATAATAAGTTTAGGGGCTAGGGTAGAGCTAAGGGTAAGGTTGGGATAAAGGTTGTGTTCATGATTTTTAAAACTTTCTGGCCGACCAATGATTATTAAGCCTGATCATGCTTGCAGTTTGCCTATAATGCCTAGAATTAAAACACGAGAAAATCGACACTTGTCACTGAGTTGGTTGCCATCCTGCAAAACAAGTTGATTAATAAACAAAATGTTGAAGATCTTCCCTTAACGCTTTTTTTGTTAGGGAGATGAGAACAAAAGTTGTGTGGGCATTTTTTAACCCCCTACTCCATATTAGAATAAAATTAATATATTATTTCAAATACATACTATCAGTTTTAACCGTAGCACACACTTTTTAGGTTAAAACCGATTTAGCCTCAAATTTGGAGTCGAATGATTTGTTTATTTATGTCGCCAGAAAAAAAAGACGGACCACTTTGATTTCTAATTTGGTGAAGCAGTAGTTAAAATGAATCATTTCATTTAGCCTGTAATAAAGCTTGTGCTAATCTTTTCATCCGTCAAACTTTATGAATTTTCGAGAAACATATATTTGATGAGATATATATGATAATGAGATTTGACCTCAATTGCTTTATAGTTTTCCTTTTTTCCAATTTGAGCCATATTGCGATGTTTCAAACTTGAGAACTTCTAAATCAGAAAATGCTCTCGGAGTCGAGAACACAACGACAATTAATCTGATAAGCAAATCAGGACACTGCGGAAAATCGTGCTTTAAACTTTTATGAAAAGTAACAGCGCCCATTGTTGCGGCTTTTTAGAACCTTCAAATGTCCACCGTGAAAGCAACTCTTGAACACATTTTAATTTCACTTATTATGGTGCACACAAAAGGATTAAACTAAATTATGTCCTTTTCCAAATGGATTTTGAGCGTGTAGGTGTTAGTCATTAGAGGAAGTATATTTGTCATTTAAACGAAACGAGTTTTGCCTTCGTATGGCCCTAAGTATCATTAACTCGTAATCATTGTTTTAGGAACGAATAATTTCCAATTCATGAAATTCCGGTGCGTGTGAAAGCTATTGTTGTGCTTTAAAGAAATATAAATGTTTCAAAACAATACTAATGCCGCTGTAACTTTAGTCTCTTTTTCCCACAGATATTAATGAAAAACGTCTGATGTGCTTGTGTCACTCTGTTTTGACTAAGCTTAATGTGTTGATAAAAGCTGTGTGAGCTCACTTAGAGTTCACTGCATAATATTGACGGGTGTTCGCCAGCAACTAGTAAACGAATCGCTACGAGATTGTGAGCCAAATTATACTCTGCTTCGACCCAACAAACTAACAAAGGAATCTGCTAAGGGTGAAAGCTTCAAACATAAGGTTTGTGATATATGAATAGATAAACTCAGACTATTTCTATGAGAAATTTCATTACCTTCATTACCATATGGCAAGTGAAAATATTGCGTTGATTCGTAAGCGCAAGAAAATGAAAATCTGAACTTGCTTCTTCTAACGCAGCTGAAGCCAAAATTTGCGAGATAGCGAAAAAAGCAGATTTGCTCTGAAAGAGGCAATTATGTGTCGCTGCAAATGTAAAAAAGGCAAAAAGATATTTTTTTGTGACAATTGCTCAGTACAAGTAAACAAAACATGCTTACTTAAACGGTCAGCGAAGCTATTTTTAGTACGTGTTGAACGAGCCGAAAGAATGAGTTTGGTTTTGATTTGGTCGAGAACTAAAAATTGCTGGACTGACTGAAATTGAGAAACTCACCAGATCGAAGTTCACTTTGAAATGCTTTTATCCAAGCACAAATTTACATGGATACAATGTTTTTCATTCAGTTTTTTATTAAACTCTATCTCCATTCCGTATGGCATGCATATACTTTTTATTTGTGAGAACCCTTCTTATAAGGGGGTTGTCGGGAAATTGATTCATATCTGATAACACTTTTATAACGTCAAATTGATGTTAAGGGGAAGGGAGGGTCTCATGGTTTGGGATTGACGTCAAGAAAAAATGAGAAAACAACTTATGGAATGGTAAGGAAAGCAACAACTGATGTTTAAACAGGAAATGCAAATGCATCTGTTACTAAAATAAACTTACTATCACTATCATTTTAGTTCACTTTTGCAAGTACAAGTAGCATATTTTATAATTTATACAAGGCGGTATCAATAGTAAAACGGTAAAATTCGTCGCTCAGTTTTCGATCGAAGGTAGTGGACACAAATGGTGTATACATCGACTCTAAGCTTTATTGAATTAGCCTGTTACCCTGGTTCGCAAGGGACAAAACTATATTATCGTGAAAAAAAACAAAAACGACTTTCGCAAAATAAACTTATACATACATAACATTAAAGGCGATGCTGCACTGATGAACAAAAGTTGAGAAAAGATTATTTGCATGATCTCACAGAACAGCATCCAAAATATTTGCTTTTCTTTAGCCTCTGTGTGTTCTTAGCTTGTTCTTAAATTTTTGGACATTTTTCAACACCATATTCTTATAAAAAAAGGTTCTTATAAAGAATAGTGAGTAATCGGCCTCAGCCCAAAAATTGGATGTTCTTATAAAAAAGAGAAGTATGTAGCAGAAACTTTAAGACTTGTGACGAGGATGACTTCAAATACGAATACCTTTTTTTAATAAGGACAAACTTAATAAGAACACTGAGGCTGAAATCGTCCAAAAATATAAGAACAAGTTAAGAACAGACTGAAGCTGAAATTGAAATTTATTTAGAATTATCCGAATATGGGACTGAATGTCCCGCCGAAAGACGTACTTTAAAATGCGCGTGCCACCCACAGGAGTGAATTTCCCTCCAAAAACAGCTGTATTTCAAAACGCGCGTGCCACCCATAGCAATTTTTACATGGTGAAGCATTTATGGCAACTGCTGCAAATAAGAACAAAATAAGAACATTTGAGGCTGAAATAGGCCCTCGAAATAAGAACATTGAGGCTGGGCAAAATTTTAGTGGTTCTTAATTTAAAAAAAGCGTAAGCTGGTACGGCCGAATTGTTGATAGGAGTCCGGTCAAGTCTCGTCAAGCGTCTTCCTGATTACTACAAGAATTGCTGAAGATCTTGTGGTTAACAATACAAATTCAAAAGCTGAGAAGTTTTATTTGTAGCGGTCAAACTCTTAATTGTTGTCAAATCTAAGTGTCTAAGAATGAGCTACGAGGAAAAGCATGCACTTCTTCTAATAAGAACAAACGTAATAAGAACTTTCAGGCTGAAACCGCCCTGCTGAATAGAACTTCATTCAAATCTTTTTCTGAGAGTTTAATATAAGAGCAAGAAAAAAAAACTCACAAGAAACGATATAAAACCACCAAGTGAATAATATCCTATTTGTTATAAATCTGACAACCTTGGTTTAGGGTAAATAATTGTTTCAAGTACACTATTGTAACTACTTATTGCAGTATTGATAAACAAGAAAGTTTCAATAGTTCAGTTAAAAACTAAGAACAAAACAAAATCGTTTTGGATCTGAAGTTGCAAAAAATCCCTTAATAACACCGAGCCTAAACCGATTTTGCTGATTCTTATTCATATAAAGTGTATTGTCAAAGACATCAAACCAATGGGTGCTTTTGACAAGAGTTTCTTTGACATTTTTTAGGAAATGGCGAAGTTTTAAAGTGTCAATTTGTTTAGCTCAAAAATTACAATTTAAAGGGTCTCGAAATATTTGTCCTGCTAAACAACAATTTTTTTTAATTGTCCCTATAGTAATTTTTTAAACAGTGTTAAAACAATAAGCTGTTGCAGTTTAAAAAGCTTTTCAATTTAATGGTAAGCTGGCGTGGTATTTACCTCGGCAAATGGCATTTTCTTTAGTGAAAGAAGTCCAACATTAGAGATAATCTCAGTTGATTATGTCAATGTTCATGCAGGTTAATTGAACTGAACATTGTTCATTATGTTTCCGTGAAGTTAGTTGGATGTCATAATAAGTCCGGCACAAGCGACTGTTGAAATACTCGGTGAAGAACAAAGCTATCACCACAAAATGCTTGTAAAAGCATAGTATTTTGGGATTTCGGGATTCTCAGTCTCCAACTGTTCAGAAAACGTCTTTATTCATAAAGTTAAAACAATTGCTGTACAGTTAAAACAAAAAAGGAAAGAACAAACACACACCTCGCTGCTTAAAACTTTTAGTGTCCCTTTGTAATTCAAATGACGACAGTAATACAATAAGGCTTTGGGTTTATATGATCATTAAGTAACGAATCCAGACTTAATTTATTGGCTCCGAGTCTTGCTATTGTTTTCCCAGCTTTTGACTCGTTTCTGAAACTAACCTTAAATTTGAGTAAATTATTTTTACGCAAAAGCGTCTATTCAAAAAAGACAAACCTAATACTAATAATAAATCCCTAATAACTTACAAGCTTGCTGTTAAACTTAAATAGATATGTCCTTGGGTATTTTGAGAGCCAGCTAAGTATAAATATAATTTGCAGAGAATTAGGCTAGATAAAAGGGACTGGATATCAACACGCACCACTAGCAGAACAGTGTTCAACATCCCTCTGGAGTGCGATTGAACACCGCTGCATTTGTTTTTGCGTTTAATTGTTTTGAAGAAGTTCATTTATTATTTTGATCTGCATAAACTAGTGATCATGGGTACATGGAGGGCAGTACTCATTGCTAACATTCAAAGCATGTTTGATATTTTGAATAACATCTACGTTTTACTGATTTAGTAGTTTAGTAAGAACGCTTGCGAGGTCCCAATCTCGGAAATCATTTTTAAAGTGCGAAGAATACACGCTTTTTTTTTTTACAAAAACTTTTTTTTTTGACTAACGAGGCTCAAATTGGCCAAAAATGAAGAACAACGTAAAAGTAGTCCAGGCTGAGATTTGAAACCATTGCTGCAAAGTTTGCTTTTTTTTAAATAAAATACTGTTATTTTCCTCAAACTTGACTGTATCGAGCGTTGAAACACTCCAAATGTTGAGATCGGTCGAATTTTCCGTTGCGATTTATTGGGGTTGGTATATTTTGAATATTTAAGGAGTAATATTTCGAGTTCGAGTACTCTTAAACATAAGAACAGCTTAAGAACAATTGAGGCTGAAATTTCCTAAAGAGTTAAGAACAATGAGGCTCGGCCAAAATTTACTGGTTCGAAATTATCTGAGACAAGCGGTCGAAAAATTGAAATTTTTTCAGACTTGTAATTTGAAACAGGAAATCAGTGCCATTTGGAGTCATTTGCTGTTCTCTTATTAAATCGGAAAACGGAAAACAGTACGTCCTATATATCTTGTTTCTTTCACAAACAACAATATTCAATTTCGTCTGGGTTATATACATAAAAACGCATTTATCGTGTGTCAAATTTTTGGTTTGCCTGTCTGCCTACCAGGGTTTGAGAAACCAAGTCTTCTTTTCATCATGATCATCTCGAAAAATAACATTTTGTGTTTCTGAACCGTTAAAGTTTTTGTATAAAGTAAACTTCGTAAGGTCTCTCACCAAACCGCATCTTTATGTTTGATGTTAATTTAGACTATGTATAATCAAAACTTTATTCAATAACAGCTGCGCATGGTTTTTTTTCCAGTGTTTCAAAATTGGTTTTTAAAGTTCTATTGCAACGACATTATTTTCGAGAGGTCATAAACTTGATGTTTTCGAGAGCTTCATCAAGTTGTTAAGTGGAGTTGTCAGTCTTTCTAATGACCAATGTGTTCCAGATTTTAGTTGGTTTCACGTTATAAACGTTCAGTTGCTTTGGGATTTCATTTTGCATTAAAGTCTATTATCTAAGTTTTTTTCAAAATGCATGGCGAAAACAATTCAGTGGCCATCGTAAAATTATTGTGTTTGTCTGTTAAAGATTGATAAAGATAACTTTAAAATGCAACCAACCCGCCCTTTGACAAAAGCTCCTGATGCTTGTTAGCAATGCGACAGCTTCTTCCTCATATTGCTGTACTGTCTAGTTGGATGTGAGTCTTGTTATACTGCAAAATATGGCAGGCTCTACTCTGAGAACGAAGTATTCCATTGGTCAATAAACAATAACAGTAACAAAAACTGACACTTTTAACAGTAAGCTATTGTGTTTTTCTTTACGGTTGGTCAGTTTTAGGCTTAAGGTTTTGGTTATTTATATTGTGTTTTTATCCAATGGGATCTTTCGTTCTCAGAGTAGAGGGCGACTCAAATATGGAGCTGTTTTGCCGTGTAAATGCATAATCCCACATATTCGACTGCTATTTTGTTTCTTTTGAGACATAGAAACTCACTATTTTGCTTGTTGAGTAAGCTTTTTGTCAAGTTGCTTCAGGTAAGCTCTTAAATAATTGTAGCTAACCCTGGGGGACTGGAAACCAAATGATATAGGACGCAAGGAACAACCTCGTCCCCAGGCCTTTCCCTTTCCTTCAGTTTCCTGAGAAAACACCCTTGTTTAGCCTGGTTGGAAAAAAAAGAGTTACGCGATTGACTTTTCACAGGGGACGAAGAAAAACCAAGGATCCAAAGATAAGCAAACCTGGTTGTTTTAAAAACACTTTCGCCTTTGCAATTTTTCTTTTCCTAGACGGCCGATGTCGTTTTCACCAACAGCGCATTGTCGTTTTCATGAAGAAGACAAAGTCGTGATCGCGGAAATGCAACTAATACTAACCCTGACCTTAATCCAAACCAAAACTAACTCTTAAAGAGGGAACCAAATAGAAAAAAGAAAATAAAGGTTAAACAAAAAAAAAGAACACCGTGTTTCGAACACATGGCCGCTAGCTACTTCTAGTCCTGTACACTACCATTACGTCAGCAAGTTCGCATTCTTTTTAATGTATACATAAACAATAAGTACAAAAATAAGAAAAAAGAACACCGTGAGGCTTCTACCATAAATATATTCCTACAGTTTGTTACTAGAGGAACTGTGCTAAGGGTTAGAGTTTGAGTTACCTCTAGCATTCGAATTCTCTTTCCCCCGGGATGGATGAGGTTATATCATTCTCAGGTACGTATAATTCATACGTGAAACTGATTTAATGATGGAATGTACTTTACTTTCGATACCACTGTGTTTAATTTAATATCACGTGAGACGATCCAACTAGGGTCTTTCTTAATTCAAGAACAGAAATTGAAGAGCTTGGGAACGTGACTGTGCCGAGAGAAGTCTGGGTGATGAGAGGATATTGAGGGCTTTTTTCAGTATGACATAACAACAAGCAAAATTACGCAATAATGCCCGCCCACATACCTACAACCTTACAGAATTTATTTCGTGCATGATAATTGCGAGCAGACCGCCATCCACGAGTATAATTACGAGCATAATTTCAAGGTTTCAGTTACCTAACATCAACAGTTAGATCTTCATATCGCGTCGAAAACTTGAAGGTAGCCAAATCTAGAAATAGAAACATTGGTTCAAAATTGTAAAGCAACACTTTTAAAAAAGATTTGTAGGTTTTTCTGAAAAAAATGCGACATTTGCTAAGTTTTTAACAACATCAACAAAAAATACAGAGAATGTGTAGTATAGTTCACCAGGAGAGTTCATGCGAATTGCTTCATCCATGCGGGTTTCCTGATCACCAAAGATTCCCTCAGTTATGGCTTTCAAAACTTCGTCGATCGATGTCACAGTTCGTAAGATAAACCAGCCTCAATTTTCCACATTTAAAGGGATCAACTTCAAATTTTAGAATAACACACAAACCTCCTGATAAAACGTTATAAATTGTTTGATGGGAAAAAAAACAAGTTCGAACATAAGTACTAGACAATCGTATTTTTTGAGCTAATACTGAATGTTCTTGAAAAAAATTTCCGTTTGTACAACAAAATGTACAAAAAAGTACGTACATAACACTAAAGGCGATATCTGATTGCACTGGTGGACATTAGCCGAGAAACAAAACTATCCAATGACTTTGTACAGTAGCCAGTACCCAAAATACGAGTTCTGCGCCTTCCTCAGAAGCCTCGGTATGTTCTTAGAACGTTCTTAATTTTTGAGCGTTTTTCAACCTCACGTTTTTTAGTATAAGAAAAAGGTTCCTATATAAAAAAAAGTATAGAAAACTGGCAATGAATCGAAGGACAAATTATTCCTAAGTTTTACCAAGTAATTTCATCGTTAATCTTAACTTTCAAAGTGTGAAATCAGTACGGAATACCTGATATTTGGACCTCAAATTAACTTCTCCAGATGTTATTTGTTGAACATGCTTAAAGTAAAAGGAAGATACGAAGTATAATTTGACCCTCATGTATAAAAATTTAACCAAATAACAACTCGTGATATAAAGGGTTAATTCATTTTTGTTTGGTCAAAAAATTATTTTTAACTTTCCCTTGCGATACAGCTCGGGAAATTAGTAAGAATTTTGCCAAAACAAGCGCGAACTAGCTAATCCTTTATATACCTTACCACCATTTAAGAACATATTCTTATATTTGTTCACCCACAAGAATGAGTGGGATCGAGCATACTTATGATCATCAGTAACGACCTTAACAACGAGCGTAATAGCCACCCACGAGCATAGTTTCTAGCATAACAACACTGGGGAAATTTAATATCTATCTGTCCGTATCTTTGCCTTCTGGCTTTTAACTCCGCCTGGGCCATTACAAATTGTCATAGCAACAAGTTTAACACAATGGTAATGGTTTATTCAAGCCTTTTACAGTTTAGTAATTCTTCCAATGAAATTGATTTGGAACATAAATATGTTGTTAATAGGTAATCAAAATGAAGAGTAGTGCATTTAAGGAAAATTCACTCGCTTTTGTCAGAAATAAAGGACCGCCTTTGCCTAAGGGTTCGGTCAACTTAACTCAGTTTTAACTTTACACGCACTGTGTTCGGTTACCAAGGCGTTCTGGTTTGACAGATTGAAGCCTAGGTTGGAACTTTAATACTCGCTCACTACGTTTATCCAGCAATACAACACATGTTGGTCTCACATGTTGGTCTTGGCGTGTTTATAAAGATTATTATAGCGCCAAGCCACCGTTTCTACCAACACTGAAAGAAGACAATGGAAAACAAAAAAAATTTGAAAACAAGCAACAACTAAGACACGATAATCAAAAACAATTCGCAAGCGAAAATAGACAAACATAACACGAACAAGATAATTAGAAACGAGACATTTAAAAACAAGACATGAATGATGAAAAAACAATCGAAAAACAAAACAGTCAAAAATAAGGAAATCGAAAACAAGACAATAAAAACAAACTAAGCAAAAACAAGACAACTAATCGAAAAAAGGGGAACGGACAATCGTAAACAAGACTTTAAAAACAATGCAATTATCAAGACAATCAAAGACAAGACAACCAAAATCTAAAACGAGCCAAAAACAACGTAGTCATAAACAAGAACTGAAATTCAAAACCTGACATATGAACTATGAATGTTTAAAAGATCTATTTTTCACTGTTTTCTCTGATACCCTCAATCGAAGGCCTGTAAAATACGTTTTCGACTATGCAAGCTCAGATTATCTTGTTAACAATTGTCGCGTCCGACCTTTACTGTTTACATTGTCAATCTAAAAGCTGTGTATTATTTTTATAGCAGACAATAAGACAATTTACTCTCAAAGACATAGCTTGGTTCAGAGACGAAATAATGACCAGACAAGAAAGCTCAAAGTTTAACAAGCGCTGTGGGATTTTGGCATCGGAAATATGAAATACTGGTCTCAGCCAGTTAATGTATTTCCTTTGTAACTCTAATGCGGCAACCAATATCCTATCTTTCTCGGGTTCTCATTACTTGGCATGGTGACCGACTGATTTTCGAGTACTGAGGTGTATGCGTGGGCAGAGAAGTATATTCCAGCGACAGTAGGTTGCAACGATGGTTGCAATCGCCGTATTTTGTTTTTAATATCTTTGTCGAAGCCCTCACAGCACAGCTTGAAACTCTTTAAACCGGAACAAACAAAAAGGTTTGGCTTTCTTTTCGATAAGGAAACTACATACCCTAATCAATAGGCTGTTTTGAAACATTTTAAAGACAGTTATTCGGTGTTTTAGTGGGCGAAGCTAGACACATCGTCGTTAGATCTTAGTGGAAGAGGAGCCACTCGTTTAGCACCGTGTAGTTCAACTTGCGAAGCACTGTATGCACCTGTCGTAGTATTTAAACAAATTTGCGGATCGTCCCGTTTTATGACAGGTTGATAAACTAAGAATTTACATCTATAGAACGGTTAGCGGTTTGCTGAAATTGGTTGGCCACTGATCCAGCTCTTCAAGAAACTAGGTAAGTCAATATATCTTCAGTTTCAAAACCGCTTTAAACAGGAACTAATTCATACGAGCTGGTCAATATATCTGAATATTGCTATCAATGGCAGCCATCCTCGTAAAATGCGAATGTTTTTATCCGGCTACAATCGCAAACCAAACGATTTTAAAAACTGACAGTTTGATTTGCATACGAATAAGACAACTAAGAACTGACCAATCTATAAAATATCTGGGTACCGTACAGCTATAGTATCCAGCAGTGCTTTTCATAAAATGGTTTTATTTGTTACAACACTGTGGAAAAAGTTCCAAAAACTCGAAATAGAAGTTAGTCAAATATTTTATATTGACATGTGTTTACCGAGAACAAGAATTGTCTTAATTCAACTGGACAGACTCCAGTTAAGTTGCTTTAAAATTCAGTTTAGTCACTTGAAATATATTAAAAAACAAGTCTTTTTTCTCGCCGATTTTCTAAGATAATGTCGAGTTCAGTTAAACGTTCAATTGATTTTCATCAAGCCATCTTGACGTACTGTAACAATTGTACCAATTTTGACGAAGCATTGTCATTAATTTCTTGTGTGTGAATTATACTGAAACATAGCACAACACAAAAGCAGATAAACGATCTGTATTCTTGTTACAAGTTTGTGTACATATATAAAAATAGATATTGCTAGCTGGCTGATGGAATGAAACTGTCTTCGTGTGCTACAAAATATACTCTTTGCTGAACCTTTTAAAAATATTATGCTGAACTTCTTAAGTTGAGGTTATAAAACTATATCTCGCGTTTGGTAATTAAAATCGACAAGTGTGCTGTTTGGTTTTCGATCTGTTTCCAAAGGAAGAAGGGTTTTTTAAATTTTACATCGCGATCATTTATCCTTTTTCAATGACCAGTTTGTTTAAAACTGACTAGAACTGAAGAAATAGTTTGTTAATTATGAACTATTCTTCGCTTTTCCTGTTGTAAAACGAAGACCTTGTTATTGAAAAACCCGAAAAAGGCAATTTAAAAGTGAAAATAATTGCTTGAATAAATGTTTGGCCGAGAGATTAAATTTTTTAAATACATTGAACAACCTAACCAGGGGTACGCTCCTTTATTTCATAAGAACGTCTACTTTTTGAGCTGAAGTCGGATGATCTTAAATGCATATGTTTCGAAAACATCAGCCATTAAGACGTTCAGTTCTTAAAAATGATTATTAATATTAGGTGCACATTTGTTGTTTGCCGTTCGTACCAACCGACCGGAGGCAGAAATAAGGTTTGTTACTTGCCGAAACCGCCACGATGGCCAACAAGAAGCAACGTAATAAGAAATAACCGACTGAGTTAAAACAAAGTTGTACTTGATTCTTGAACGACACTGAAGCTAAGGCGATGTTGAACTGACAAACATAAGCCGAGAAACACAGCAATTCCTTGATATTGTACAGTATGTAAAATAAGAGTTCGCCTGTCCTTAATGTTTGAGTTTGAGTAATTTATTTCAAAAAGTGTTCCTAAATTTTGGCCAAACTTTTGTCTGACGTTCTCACAAAAAGAGTTTCATATAAAGAGTTTGCTTGTTGTTATTATTTAAAGTTTAAGAACTCACCCACACTGTACAGCCCACCGCATTAATAACTGAAACACAGCTTTTGAAACTCAAAACAAAATTTTCACGCATTCTTATTAAAAATTAGTTGCATTACCAATTTGAATAGAGTATGGGTTTTATATTTGCCATTTGAATAATTGACCAATTGACACTATCCTGCCTCCGGCCACATCCAATCATAAAAACATGAAATTAAATAGTTTGTCCCTGTTTTGCTTTTTAAATCATTTATGTGAAAAATGGAACACAAATTGAAAAAACATTCTGGTAGTTCTAAACCAGTTATTAGAGTTTAGGCTTCCTGCAGAAGTTATATGCAAACAGCGTTTCCAAACAAAGACACAACTGCGAGGCCAATTTTGCGCACCAGAAAAAAACCAATTTCGATAACTGCCAACAGGAATGCTGGTCAGCAAGCCTTCAATATTTGGGATGGGGAGGAGGTTGGGGGCTATACGTTCAAGTATGCATTTCAGCTCTTCAAATGATTTAAAGTATGATAATATCAGCACGATCAATGTCCGCTTCTGTGTTTGTCTCAAAGCATGTTTGTCTTGCTAGGCTGTGTGCTAGTTTATTTTTAAATTTCCAGTCATGACAGACATGAGAAAAAACCATCGAGAGAAAAAGTCTGGTACTTTATAGCGCCCTGTTTATGACGGTCACTTGAAGGAAATAAACAGCCTGCTCAAAATCGAAAGCCTGAAAACTATGCATTGCCACTATGAATAAAAGATCGAAAAGTTTTAAAATCCTGATCCTGAAGACCCGAGCTCTGATCTATTAAAATAGTTCGGAACTTTTGTTGTCTATTCATTACAGTTACTGCTAAAAAAAACCATTCAGCTCCTTTATGAAAAAGCAAGTTTTCCCTGGTCTGCCTGCCGGCACGTAGTAGTAATATAACCAGGTTTCGCCCTCCTTCTCGAAAGTATAGACAAACTTTCATTTTGTTTAAAACTGCAATTCGCCTTAATTGCAGCAAAAACACTTGTTTTACTTTACTTTACCTTTTTACGGTTACAAGATCAAAATTGCCAGTTTCCTGCAGACATTTATCTTCTATTCTGGAAAACTATTGGTTCTTTACGAGTTTAAAGAAAAAAACATATACGATGGGCAGGGACGGTTAAGCAGTTGTTCCAGTCCCTCGACGTTTCATCGGGATACCTAAAAGAACCCACACACTTGATGCTATGAGTAGACTAGTGCAGGTTTTGTGGCCTGTTACCTCCTTTCCAACAATTCAAAGGGAGCGAGGTCTTGAAGGGGCCATGCACATGTCCCATTGCCAGTGCTTCCGCTGAGTGCAATCTTTAGCAAATGCTGTAAATAAGTTACGAAGGAGAAACCAGATCTATGTGCAGTTTGAAAAATTGTACAAAATGCAAATGTTGGTATAAACTCGTAGGAATTGCTCAGTCGAAAACTGCAAAAACGCGGTTTCATAAATATGATTGTTGAGCCGATGGTCACGACACTTCTTAAGAATTCCAACTTGACAGCGGTGAATAGCAACAAAACAAATATATCGTTTGGGTTGTTTGTGTCTATGTCTCTCACATTCCATGCTTGTACTCAATATTAGTCTCTTTGTAGTGTGACAAGACTTACATGGTTAGACGTTGCGGTGTACGAAGCAATGAGCACCAATCATACAGCGAAACAGTTGAAGCACGCCCGCAGTCATTCACTCAAGCCGCCCAGCAGTAAACCGCTGGTGAAGCATCGCTCAAAGAGAACCCTGAGTCTACCGGCACGTGGCAAGCCATTTGTAATCCCGCCTCTGATCGCAATTGATCCGAGTGATGAGGCATGCAGCGACTGCAGTGAGGAAGAGGAGAACGATTTCCAGGAATACTCGATATGTACGATTATTTTGCTTTGTCTGTAATTTCAGTATCCGTGCTAGAGTTTTGAGATGATTCGCTGGTCAAGCAGCAAATAATATGGCATTAGTTAGTTTGAAGATACTGTTGTCTCTGTTGATATGTTAACCCTAGAAGGCATAAGGTAAAAAAATCACACAAAGGCATAAGGAGGGGGGGGTCAATCTGACTCCCCCCTTGTCTTTTGACACCTTTCATCTGATTAACTTGATATTTGGTATATATAAAGAACTCTTATTGTACTTTCAATTAATCGAAACCACGTGCTGTTTAATTGGTTTCAATGGCAACCAAAACAAAATATTGACGTCACTGCGGCCGCCATCTTGGATTTCGAATTTTCAGATTTGACCCCCCCCCCCCCCTTATGCATTCTAGGGTTAAGGATTGTTATTATGGTGGTGATAATTGACAATAAAAAAGACAGTATCCTAGCCTACTCAATTGTAAAAACTGTTAAAACGACATGGTGGTACTATAAAGTTTATTAAAATTGACATTAAAACAAGTTTGTACTCGGTTCATGTTTTACAGCGTGGTACAGTCCCGCACTTGGCTTCAGCTTCAGTGTCTTTCTGTACTTCTGGTCCTGTGTCCTGTCTATTTACTCAAGGTCTCAACAAGGTATGTATAGGAATGTTTTAAGGAAAATTTAAGTCAAATGTATTTTCACAACTTAAACTAAACAGTGTAGAACTTTTGAAGCAAGCAGCGATCTTGTGATGGTTTGTCTTGTCTCACCCAAGGGAGTGAAAGGGAGCCCGGCCCAACCACTGTGCTATGCTCTGGTGAAAGACATTGCAGGGTGCTTACCTACGTTTATTACCGAGTGTCCTGTCGAAGAGAGTGACAGAAATCTCATTTGTTTAGCACCGCGGTGAAGCATATAAAAGTTGGCTTTTATGGACCTCTTGGCTTTGGAAAGGATCTTAATAAAATTAGCAAAAAATTTAGCTATGCATGTTTAAAAGCTCCTGTTATGTATGAGTCAAACCCAAGAATGCCCATCCCCCCCGGGCAACCCCCAGGGATTTGACATGAATTAAATCTCGGATGAGCAGGAATTTGACATTTGCTCAGGTCCCGCCGATACCCCGGGCATTTGACAGCGGGAAAAAAACGTCGCAGCTACTTGTGCATCTCAATAACATGCATCAAGATCAATCGAGAAGGCCGTGTAAAGGGTTGTTTTCAATTTTATTTTGTAACCACGTGAATTCAGTGAAGAATAGAAAACAAGAACAAATATTAGAGATACTCGACACCATGAACTTATGAAGTACTTTCTAATGAAATAAAATACCAGTAGCAAGGGGCTACACTGCGCGCGACTCGCGACTCGAGCAAGCACTTCTGAGTCCTTCCTTGCTGCGTGGTCCAGCTACAAACAAAATCTGTCTGGCAAAAACGTCAAAAATATTAAGATTTCTGCGAACAAAGCTCGGTACATTTTACGAATGATTTGCCACTTTGCCTGATGTTAACGAACCTTCTGAAAAACTTTCTTGAGTTGCAAAAAACTAGAATGTACTGATTCGTGTTCTAGTACTTCTTGTCTTAAAACACGATTTGCATTGTTCCGAAGTGCGCGGGCGTGGGCCGTACCTAGAACGTAAGTGGTCGCCACACAGGAAAAATTGATGAACGTTAACATTGAACTGCTATGTAAAAAAAATAGTAGAAATGGCAGTGTTGAAATCCTCATTCAGGTTACCTGAAATCAATCTGGATTTTGTCACTTCAGCCCGTGGGGCAGGGCGTTTGACCCCTCAGAAATCCCTAGAGAGCGGCGCATTTGACCAAAGAAAAGACCCGCATGGTGGGGAATTTGACCAAAAAAATTTAAAAATGTAAAATGCCAGGGCACCCTTGGATTTCTCATACATTACTAGCTGTTAGCATATACAAACTCGGTGACGTTGGTATTTCAGGCAATCTGATTGGTTCGCTATCTCTGACTTCTGGACGTTGTCCACCTCCCGGGAGGTGAATAATGAAACAATGGCCGGTGTAAACTCACGTTTTGACGAAGTGACCAAGAGCGACGTCTTGCAAATGCAAGATATTACAATTTCTAACGGTACAAAGAAAGCTACGAAATTAAGAATGAAATTTTTCAGAGATAAACAACGTCTTAACACTAAAATCAAACGTTTTGCTCACATGTCGAAGGTGTTTTCTTCCTGATCGCCTAGCTTCGCTGATGCTTCTTTCCTTGAGCAACAAGTGCCCTTCCATGGTCCATTTCAAACTCCCATCAAAGTCAACTTAAGCAAAATGTCTCCATTCAAGAAAATTTAATTGTCGCTATCTCTCTTTAAAATGGTTGTGATTTCCAACACTCCAACAACAAGCACATGGCATGATTTCCGGAGGAAACTTCACAAACTGTTCTTTCAATTTTAATTCAAGTAAACTGCAACTGCTTTCACGGAACTACTCAGAAACAACAGTCTTGTCTGGTCAGTTTTAACAGACATTGTTGAGGATCGCCAATTTTTAGGAAATTTTTAAAGCCCGTTTGAAGAGCCGCCATCTTTGTGCTAACTGCTAGTTTCATGCACAAATTGAGCGTGGAATTGAGGCGGCCAACTGTGAGCACATGCCCAGTACTGTTGATACGTTGGGAGAAATTAAAAGAGATCAAACCAAAAATTCTTGCTTACTTTTCTTGAATGCGTTGTGTTGTCACCGAGTTTTTATATGCTAATACAATTATTTTCTACTACTTCTGTTGCTATTCTAATCTTATAAATACTAAAATAAATTTTTGTGTAAACCGCAGGTACGTGACTGTCGAATCTCACGATATGAAGAGACAGCGGTAGAAGATGAATAGTCACGCAACAAGTCAAGAAATACGTTCAGCACTGCTCTGATATCCTCGAAATAGGACGTAACGTGTGTCCCTAAATACTCAGTGAAGGATTGAGCGTTTGTTGTATTTTGGAACTAGTTCATGGGATTCTCAAGGACAAAAGACTTACAATTCGTGGTTACAATACTTCCTAAACACTAAGTACTGAATATTAAATTTCTAATAATCTGATTGGCTTTCTACTCACGGTAAAAAATCCTTTATCCTGTAGTGTGTCTAATTATGGAAACTGACAAATTTATTACGGAAAATTTTCTCTCAACTGAGTAGAAAACTTGAGTCAGTAGTAAATATATTCGATATATTTTTATCAAGAGTTTTTTTTTTAATAAAACAATTATTCCACTTCAGTACGCGTGCTGGGTATGAACTTATGATAGCCGACACGGTGCTCTGCACCTCTTCTGCTGTCCAAAAGCTCGTATCTAACGCGCGTTTGTTGAATAAAGGTTAATTACATCATTCGATTTAGCAACACTGTTTGATTTCTGTTGTCGTGCGGCAATGCCTTAAAACACCTAACGCTACTGTAAGAAACTCTTAGTTAGTATTGCAAGATGGTGTTTTTGCACATTTGACAAACTAATAAAACAGTGGCGTTTGTTCGTTCGAAACTTCAGAAACTTTTACTTACAAAAGTTCGTGAACATCTTTAGACATACAACATGAAGCGACTCTTTCATTCATGGAGTATTCCACGGAGTGAAAACTAACTTAGTATTTGACAAGGAGAGATAGAACAGTTTAGTTGACGAGTTTTTACGGAGTTTGAGTTGAAAATTGAAGTATATAAATAAACAAAAAAATAAATAAATAAATGGATAAACATTTATTGTGGTCAATGAAGATTATGTAACACGTGACTTGGTGCTATTACATATCCTGCTATGGTATTTTGATGGCGTTTCTTATTGAGAAGCTATACCGCACAATACAGTGTCATTATAGCGTATAGTGTGGTAAACTCGGGGGAAAAATTGAGTCGCCCTCTGCTCTGAGAACGAAAGATCCCATTGGATAAAAACACAATACAAATAACCAGAACTTTTATTCTTAAACTGACCATCCGTAAAGAACATACAATAGTGTATTGTTAAAAAGTGTTAGTTATTGTTAATGTTATTGTTCAATGACCAATGGAATACTTCGTTCTCAGAGTAGAGCCTTACTGGAAAAATTTGGCGCCTTCAATTGACAAACGCGATTTTTCCCAACGCAACCGATCGAGCTGAATTTTTTGTTGAAAAAAGAGTCGACAAACTTAGACCCGCGTTTGAGTCTCGCAAACTCCCTAAAGATTCTATTTCTGCAAAACGTTTGAAAACAGCAAATGTATTAAAAGATATTAACGATGATACACAGCAGGGCCCAGTTGTACGAAGAGTGGATAACTTTATCCAGCGGATAAATCGCTATCCAGTGGATAAGATTGACGCGTTCTTGATTTTGCTTGGACAATGCGCCAATTTTATCCACCAGATAAGGATATATCCGCTGGATAGAGTTATCCACTCTTCGAACAACCAGGCCCAGGTTGCTAGCTGAAGCGAGCTCGGCCGGCCTAGGTACGAAGCAACCTCGTCTCCAGGGCTTTCCATGCAATGCCATCTCGAAAAGTGTCCAGAAGGCGCTTAGAACGAGAACTGGTACGGGAGGGCACAAGATGTTTGAAACCACAATCTTTTCCTCGCCTCTCTACATGCTCAATATAGATCAATAAATTATTGTTATTTATTGAAATACCTTTAAACATATTAGGGGAATTCTCTGTTATTTGTTAGACCAGTTAATGGCGCCCAAAGACATATTGTTACACAACCCCCTTGCTACGCTGGGTTCTTTTGTATATGTACTTCCGATTTTAAAATGTTTGAAACTGATATTTCGAAAACTGGCTTTGCTTTTACATCTAGCTGGTGTCAGTACCTTGATATATCCGCAAAACAGAATACAAAACATTTCAAGAAAAAAAATAAAGAAGTTTGTACTTATGAGCTAGGGGCAATTGCGGGGTTTTGATTCAGTGAAAACACTCATAAGCTCAACCCAATCTTTTCTATGCTCTTTTATTTGATCAGTGCTCTTTTATGCTATATATATCTCGACAAGGTGCTTTAGTCCAAGGTATTTCATTAAATCAAAAAGAAATCGGTTTTTGTTCTCTATACTTACATCATTGTAAACTGTAGAGCAGACGTTGTGGCCCTATGTGCCGGGGCCCTACGGCAAGGAATGTGTGTAAATAGGTTATACATTAGTACAATATAATGGTAAAAACGTTCAGTAATAGTCCTCCACCTTGCTGTTCACAAGCTCTATTTTGTATATCTCCAACTCATATATTTGGTTTTTCTGTCTTGATAGAGGGCATGCTTGTTGCATTTATGGTTAACCAAAGGGGTATATTAGGGAGGGCCAGCTGATGTTTAAAAGACTTAATCGTCTTTCCAGAAGTTCCTTAAATATGAGTCTTATAATCCGAAGTTGCTTTACAGTAAGAGCAGGCTCAATGACACACAGTTTTGCTGATGACGTCACAGGGTCAGATTAAATGGGGGTAGCTAATAGTCAGAGCCTTTTTCGGTATTTGGTCTCTTGTTATTTTCGTTAGTAGAAGAAGGGGAAGAATAAAAATTTTGAGTATGTAAGGGTATCAAAGAGAATCACATGACTGATCGGATTTTTTCCGAATAACATGGTGGATACTATGGTCGTGAATGAAGTGACCCATGGTTAACTTTCTATGCAAACTTGTTACTGTAAAGAATTAATTACTGCATCCCAAGTATAGACTACAAGCAGTCTCTCATCTTACAAACCAATCATATAAACTGACTCCATTCCTGTGACATGTTGTTTAAAAAAAGCTGTCCAAGACAAAGCTAGCACCAGTGCACATGCGCTCAAACTCTACTTCCGGTTTCCAAAGAAACTCTAAGTTTTTCCTGATTAGAAAAAAATCATATTTTTTTTGTATTGAATTCCAAATAAATGTAAACATGTAGTTTTAAAACAATTTTAATCAAGTCTAGTCGGAAGCTTGAGGCTATAGCTAGTTGCAGTTTTAGGTAGAAGAAAGTTGACATGGCTCTATCTTATACGTACTTTGGCTCTGTTGTAACACCGTCTGATTCTTTCTCAGCAACCAAGACCAGTTGCACAACAAAGGCATGCGTGCATTGTTCATTCTTTCAAAAGATTTGCACCACTGAATAGAAACCCAGTGCGTATATTCCTTAAGCTTTTTTGACTCCATAATTAGACCTGTTTTAATAAGTTATTGTGAAGTTTAGGGAACATATTTCATGAAAGTTTCATCTTTCCAGTCTTTTAGGGAGAAGATTTTTCAAACATGTCTTTTATTTGAAACATTACAGACCAAAATGTATAAAATCATTGGTGTAAATGCTAACGCAAAGATTGGCCGGCTTTAGCAGTGAGAGCGGAACTAGAAAGGTTTCTTCTTCACATTACGATTTTTTCCCACTATTTCAAAGTATTGATTTCACATGAACGCCTTACATACATCTATTTTACTGTCTTAAAAGTAGAAGGTTAAGTTCATGGCTTTCTATGGCTGCTCATTTACTTAAGTAAGGTGACATATTGATCTTATTACCCTAACGATAACAAGGAAATTAAGGGTGTAACTGGATAAAGCTATACATAATTTGTACACAAGCGGAATAAGGACAGAAATAAAACACTTAGAGATAGACAGATCAAAATTAGAACTATATTCATCAATCAAAGCAAACTATGGTTTTGAAAATTACATAAATAGTACAAACGATTCACACTTTATTAACACAGCTGGGAGTATCTGTTCCCGATTGAAAAGGAGAGATATGTCCAGAAATGCATAGAATTGCAAATATCGCAGATATACCTGAGTGTATACTGCAGAAATTACAGATATCGCAGAAAATTACACAAACTTCACAGATATAGTTGTGGAGATTCATCCATCCAGGTTACTTGCATTATCAAAATATTTAAACTTTTCCGCAGAAAGTTTTTAGAAATGTTTGGGAACCTTTTAGTTGAAAGCTTCCCAAACATTTGTAAAAAGATTCTGGAAAAGTGTAAACATTTTGATATCACAAATACACTGCAAAATTGCAGATATTGCAAATATCGCAGAGATCGCAGACTTCGCAAATATTGCAAATTTCGCAGATACACTGCAGAAATCGAAGATAACGGAATATTATACAAGCGAAGGACTCCGGCAGAATTTTTTATGATTTTTTAGTAAACGGTTTCTTCCAAACTATTGCCAAAGACAAAAAATCGATGTTTATCCTAATTGATAAAGTTTGCACATGATCTGTGACATCATAGGTTTTGCGCAACACCTTCTTGAAATCTAAGATGACGGCTAAGTACTTTGCACTGTGCCTAGTCGATGTGCATTTTAAAACGTTGAAAACAGAACTGAAACGGATTTAGTAACACTAATACTCTTGAATGCAAGGGGTTTGGATAAAGCAATACGGTTATAGTTTAAGAGCTTACGTGAGGCTTGAACTTCAAAGTTTGACTGGAGAAACACGCTATGTTCAAATCAATTTCTTTAAAATACTGATGTGTCTATCAAAAATAAAGTTTTCTTTTAATTTGTATAATTATTTATTGGTTTTTGAAGTCAAAAACGTCTTTAAACGTTTCCTATTTTGATAGGAATGATTTCGTAAAAATCCACAGTTTCACGATTATGAAGTCATTATGACATATTGATGACGTCATTTGCCAATTAAATTACACCTAATTAGTTCCTTTATGATTCTCTTCTATCCTACCAATTTTTATTTTATAATAGCATGAATAGTCTTACGGGCCGCGGGCACTCCCCCCCCCCGGCCCCCCGGGCCCAGGCACCAAAAAAAGCCCGGGCCGGTAGGGTTAATTAACAAAACACTTTTCTTAACACGTTTCTGAGTTAACCTTGTTACCCTACCGTGAGCAAGCTTTGAATTCTTACACTTTGGGTCGTGCATGCGGTTGTTTAAGGTTATTCGTTTTAAACTGATTACTTTTGATCTTGTTTTGCTGCCAGCCTTCTTGTGGGGTCGATACAATTGGCAAGTTTAAGCTCTGAGTTAAACTTAAGGTGCCAGTAGCTGGCATGGGTTTTACAGATCAACAACACTGCCCATTGACGTAGAACCTTGCTACGTGCCAGTGAAACTGTTCGCGCATGCGTGCCTGCTAGCTTTCTCTGTCTCTTTTTGTTGACCATGAATGTTTGCTTCATATTTCAACTTATTCTTGTTAGCTTGATTTAGCGGTTTAAGTATGAATGTCGGGGTTAAGGTTTGCAAATCACTTAAATAGGGTCGTTCTGTCTAGCTCTCTCTACATGTCTCTAGCAATAACTCCATATTTATTTCAAACTTTGACGTGGTATTAACTGCCTTGAGACCAGTTTAAAATGTCGTTAATAATCCTTATGTAGAGGGGTGGCCGTATAGGAAAATAATAAAAAAATTTATATATATATTGCATGCCTGTCTCTCGTCTTTGATTTAATATTCTGAGGACTTTTTTCTTGTTTGTGTCTATGTCTCTCTCTTGTTCTCTAGTCTGTTCAGCTTGTCAATTACGCGGCCTTCGGGCCAACTATATCTGCGCTACAGTATAGCGAGTACAGCAATATCGTTGATTGTCATTTCTCACTGATGTCGTGATTGGTTCAGATGAAGAGAATGACATCAAACTGTTTTCGGTTTCGTTTTCACCTGATGCCGATAACGGATCTTTAGTATAAGCCTCAGGAAAAGATCCTTAACATAGTATGATTGTTGTTATACTCATTAGAAACACACACTCAACGTGCCAGGGCAAGCTCCCGAAACATTGATCATGAACTTGGCCACAACAACAATAACTTGTTAATGCATCTTCGTTTGGATTACAGAAATCAACAGGGTAAAATTCAAACGGAGACAGGTGCTGGCTACCAGAAGCAAACGAACCAGGTATAACTTGAATTGTTGGTTAACTTAATTTGATTGATCGGTAAACATAAAAAATAAGAACAAAATAACAACCATATCTTTTGTGGAAAATAGCTTTCTACGTTTAACATACATTTGGTTATTTTGGAAAACAGCCATTTTACTACAATTGATCACGAGAACATTAGCTAAAGTTGTTTATAGAAAATCAATGTTAAATTGTCACTCTTGCTTCTGATGCCTACAGCGGCTTGGCAATGCATTTCATTTCACTTTAATTTACTTTATCTTTCTTTCAGCTATTCAAACTTAATCTTTCTTAACCATAGGTGCAAACTTTTCTATTAAAAAACTTCGATCTATTCATGACTGCAACTCAGTAAGTAAACAGTATAAAAATTAACGCCATTTTGCAGCATTTGACTGCCTCTAACACATTTTGAACAGATGATGTTCACTATGTATAATCTTCTCACAAACGCAGTCGTTTAAAATGGAAGTAAAATGTTCCCTGATTTCAATTCTGGCCTGACAGTGACAAATGACGTCTTTAGTTAGCGCCAGACTGGCGGGGAACAGCTAGTTTCCAAGCATGTGTCTGTATCTCCTTGTATCTCGACACCCTCAACCGTTTGCTTTCTCGAGCACCACCTTACAAACTCGGCATCGCCACAAATAGATCTAAAGAAACAAAGCCGCAAAAAATTGTAGTCCACAGCATATTAGGGCGTCCACCATCTAATCTCAGTTATTTCATTATCCTTAAAACTGATTTCTTATATTCATTTCACAGTAATTCAGCTTTGCCAATAGACTTCATACATGACATACAAAAGATCATGATACTGAATCGTACAAATTTAAGCGACAAGTTGAGACCTCAATATTTCTGTACGTGTAGTCAAGCTTTCATATGATGCCCTGTATCACAAGATATTCCCTCTGCCCACCCCACCCCAGGATCAGCATCGGCTATATTTAGCTTATGTATCTAGCTATAGCTGTGCAAATGTTTCTAATTCTAGTCCTGAACCTCTTGTAAAACAGCTAGTTCGGCACACAAGACAAATTCCACTGTTATAACAATGTTTTGTAGTAACTGTATCTAATTAGATG
>JAOBRG010369115.1:0-11965 GCA_027574985.1 Umimayanthus nakama | reverse complement strand
CCCCCTGCTAAATTATGACCAGTCCCTCAGTAGGTTTTGTTGTCATCTTTGTTGTAATATTTAAATAGCACTAAAAACCCTGTTGTCAGGATTTGACCAACCCTGTTTTTGAGGAAAGCAGAAAAAAATAAAAAATCAACCCCAAAATTTTCATATGTAAAATTTTTTAACTAATCACCCAATTGATGCTCTCCAAAGCTAACAAAAACAACTTTTGGTAGCGTTTTGCTATATTAAATGTGTTTTTAAGCTTGCAACCATAAGATGTATTGAGTTTATTCTGATATAACGGTGTTTATCAAGCACACTTTTTTTAAACTGACGGAAATAATGAATAGAAATGCTCAACATCGAAACTGTTTGTTTTCTTATGCCGTCGAGAGTCAAGTCACATGCAGTGGATCCGTATGAAATGCCACAAACTTATTTTTTGTTCTCCATAAATTTGGTATCAGAATCAGTATAAAATATGGCAGAAAAAATAGCGTTTTTCTGGCACGCTTTCTGAATATGCATTATGCAGCCTGGATCTATAGATGAAAACAGCAGAGGAATATGCAAAAATTATATTTATGTTGATCATGGGATCTTGTTTTTCGAGACATGTAAAATGATGTGTTTCACATGTGGGAATCTAACATCATGATTGGGTACAACAGAGAACATGAGACAGCTTGGCCTTCGTGGTTTTATGTTCATCCATGCCAAGAGTTTGTTTGTCACATAAAGCAATTTATGAATGGTCAACAATCTGTCAAATGTTTCTGTTATGCCCCAATGGGAAAGCATTTGAAAATTAGCTCAGTTCCAGACCCCTGAGGTGAAGCAAGTCGCCTGGACATTTTCATTGACAAACCAACTCAAATGGTGATGTTTCTTCTCCTATTCCTGGGGTATTTTGGGCAGTGAATTACTGTGAAATTGTATTATAAAGCACCTCAAAGACAGCTGTCACAAGTTTCTGTCATTTTTAATAAGTCATATCATGTTATTTGTAAGAATTATGCAAGATTATGCGGAAATTTGCAAATTATGTCATCAGATGCAATTTTCGATAAATTATGCGGGATTGCACCATTGCAACAGTGTATCTTACAGTAATTGATTTTGTTGTTAATATTGTAACAGGTGAAGGTGAAGCAACATGTTGTGGACTTGCAGTTACAGCCTCTTAATCTTCTGCTCCGCAAGACTCTGGACCATTTACAGACAAAGGACCCTGCTGAAATTTTTGGAGAGCCGGTCGACACTGAGGAAGTGAGTATCACTTTTTATGGTACCATTTCCCCAACACAAGCCACCACGTATGGGTGATGATAGTTTGCATCAACTCTTGTTTTTGAGCTTCATGCTGGTGCAGCTAGATTTTAGGTTGAATTAAATGTCAGAATGATTAAAGTTTTATGTTTACATACAGGTTCCTGACTACTTGGACATAGTTGACACTCCCATGGATTTCTCCACTGTGAAAAAGCGTATAGACTCAAATTTCTACAGAACAATGGAAGAGTTTGAGCAAGATTTCCAGCGTATTTACAGCAATGCCATGTTGTACAATGCACAGGATACAGTGTTCTACAAAGCTGCTGTTAAACTGAGAGACCAAGGAAGACCCATCATCCGTGTTGCCAGGCGACAGATAGAGCGAGCAGGTATTGACCCAGTGACTGGCCTGCACACAGCTGAACCTCCAAAGCTGGAAGCAGGAAGCATGTCAGATGAAGGTAATGTGCTTCTGCACTGTCCCCTTGCTTGATTTGCTCCTTTGCAACCTTCTTTTAACTGCTGTACTCAAAACAGAACACTCTGTCATTAGTTTGCCTGCAAGTTAACTTGTGGACCAGAAACAATGAGCAGCTGATCAAACATATCCAATGGTTTCAATCTCCCTGTGGATCAGGTAGCAATTGTCAAGTTAGAAAATTTATAATTATTATTATAATTATAATTATAAAGGATATCTTAACAGTTTGTTTTTAAAAAAATCTCCTGGTATTTTTGTGTGAGCTACCAAATTGTCACATCAACCAGAACAGTTCATTTCAGTTTTAATATAGAAAGTTGCTCTTCCATCAGCTCATAGAATTTCACTGCAGCTTGCACTGGTGACTTTTTGGCCTGGAAATCAGGTATCTCTGGAGAGTATTAAGGCCAAGGCTTCTAATACTTGAAATCTATAAAAGAACTGCTCACTTTTCTTGTAACTATTACTGCTTTCCAAAAATTTTATATTCATATCTGTTAGATTTATTGCTGAACATGGCTATGTGTTCTATAACCAATAATATGTGAGTTAAAGTTATTGTTAGTAACTATCTCTTTCCCATTTAAGATTTTGTGCTATCAGATGAACAGAAGAAGGAAATGAGTCTTGAAGAACAGTACAAGGAGCTAATGGACAAGCTGGAGATGACCCAAGCAATAAAGCATGGAGGTAGGCTTTCATCGTCTGATTTGCTTGCATCTTTTGAATAGTATTTGTGTTCTATTCAGGTCATCATGTACATCAGCCATGTGTTGACAAGTATGACATCAAGGTAACATTACACATTTATTGACTGTCGCTGCAGAAAGGCAGATTATGAACTTTAAGGTTCGGATGTGGCCCAAGATGACATCAAAGCATCTGCTATGGCCCAAAGTGACAGTCAACAAGTGTTGAATGCTCTTTACAAAATAATAAGTCACAAACAACAAGTTCAGTGACAAACACTTACCGGTATTGAGTCGATAACACAAGGTTCGTACAGGCCCTGGGAATCCTGGAAAACCCTGGAAAATTTATGAAACCCCTGGAAAGCCCTGGATTTTTTTTGATAAAGCCCTGGAAAATCTCACAGAACTTAATTGAGAAAAATAAATTCCATAAATGGTTCATTCTGTTGATTTCATTACAAGTAAGAATCGAGTAGAAACCACTGCTTCGTACTGAAATAGTACACTTGAAGCATGTTATTGCTTTACAGTGATTACATTAACTATTTTAACATTTAAAAAATAATGTTGTTTTAAGCAGTTTGTTGTGAATGTTATTTTCATTTTGAGCTTCAAGAGCCATGGACAAGCCCTTGAAAAAAGCCCTGGAAAACTGTTGATTTTTTAATTTCTGAAGATGTACGAACCCTGATAACAGTAATCAAAGATGGCCTCTACTGCTGTTTACAACTGTTTCAAACAGCATTTTAAATTTTTTGAAAACAAATTGATTATTTGTTGAGTATTTTTGTCCTTTTGTTTTAGCAGTTTTGCAATTTCTTCTACTGTTCTTGAAACAAATTCCTTCTTTGGTGTTTGTGTCGTTATTTGTGCCATAGTTCGGTTGACAGGCTCTCAAATTTAAAGTTTAAACAAAGCTGCAATGCCGCATATGCTCTTTCAAAACTGTAAAACATAAGTATAAAGCTCCTTCAGTCAAACAATCAAAACTACACATGTCCAGACTGCTCACTTGCAGCCTAGAATGCCAGAAGCCAAGCAGCCTTACCTGACTTACTTCCAGGCCAATGGTCTTCAACTTGCTGGTTGTGGACTGCAATCGTGGGTGTGAAGCAAACAGCTTAGTTGCTGACTGCAATCTTGGCCGTTCTCACCAATCAGAACTATCTATTTCAAGCTAAATTTGCCTAGCATGTTTACAACAATACTAGTTGTTACTAAATTAGTTTCTGGCTGGACTCATGAAAAGAAAATATTGAAAAACCTTGCACTCTTTGTGTTTTAAGGCGCTGTTACACAAGCCAATTTTCTCCACAACCTGCAATGCAAATGCTGACAACATCAAAACATTGCAAGTTGTTGGTAAACTTGTTACTTGCTGCAAATGGCTGCAAAAAGTAGATTCTACAACTTTTTCTGCAACTTGCTTCATAGTTTTTCGATGTGTTGCAAATTGGAGAGACAGGATGTTACTTTGAATTTCTCTGCAATTTGCTTTGCAACGGCATTGTGTTGCAGGTTGCAGGAAAATTACCTTGTGTAACAGCATCTTTAGTTAGGTTTTAATTAAACATGGGCATAAGAACAAACCATTATTAATTGGTGTCTCAGAGGAACCTGGGGTTTATCTCTGTGTATTTTAATGGTGTTGTACTGTACAGAGGACTCAAGATTATCCCTCTATAGCTGATAAACAGGAAAAGTGTGATATAGTAGTTTGAAGCTTATAATGAGATTAGTGGACAGTACTAGTGATTTGTTAAACCAGCCAGTAGTTGTTTTAAGCATACAAAATCTCAGTTTTTGTTATAAAGTATAGTATAAAAAGGGCTCATTCCAAACTCATCTCCAACTCTCTTCCAATAGGTGCCAGGACCAGCAGAATCAGAATGCTGAGAAAAGAAATAGCATTTGTGAGGCGGAAACTGAATGCTGTAAGTTTATTGTCAGTTTGACTTGTTTTGAGTGTGGTTGCAAATGATGGACTTGAATAAGTCATGGCTGAAAGTACTTGTAAATTTCCCTTGGTTTTCCCAGAATGCTGGTTTTTTAGGAAATTCCGAAACAATATTTAACCCCTCAAAATGCACCAAAATTGATTTGTTTAGTTTTGTTTGAAAGGCCTTTTTTACTTTTCAGAAGTTTTCTCTCAATTTTGCCAGCCCTTAAATTTACATGTTAGCAGTTTCCAGTGATACATGTTGACATGTCCTGAAACTTACAAAGTTTTTTTTGTTGTGAAGCCAAGTGCACCCTAATAAGTGTTTGGTTTTATTCCACAATACAAAATTTTTAACTGATGAAAAAAGTAGTAACCAAATCCAATGTTAAGTGTAGTCGCAGTACTAAAAAGAAGCAAGGTGTATTGAAGCAAGTAATGATTTTTTTTTCTTTCTTGGTTTTTATTAGGTGGAGGGGTGGCTGAGTACACTTAAAATTTTCTTGGAGAAATAATTGGCCTTTATTTCATTTCCATTTATAAGAAGGCCCTATTTTCCATTTTGTTTACAGAAAACAAATTGTGTGGCATCATCACCACAAACAATCAGGGTATGGGGGGAAGTTCAGGTTTCGCATGGTCATGAGAGATCATGGAATTTGAAAATGTATCTTCCAGGCCTCGAAATATCATAGATTATTTTTGCAAAAATGGAAAAGAAAAGTCACAGAATTTCGTTTTTTGGTCCAAATATTTTGTGCTGTTTGAAAACTGGAAACATTCACCTTGTCGCCAAGCAAAAATATGCCCCAAAAGACAGCATTGATTTTCTTGAAGTGTGGTAGATCTATTGTACAACTATTTTTTACTTGGTTGGGTAGCTAAAACCAGTTTTGACAGTTCCTGTGTACTCATCGTGATTTCATTGGCATCAGTTGATTCAACATTTGATGTTCCAAAGAGAAACAACTCAAAGTGACTAAAAAAGAGGTCAAGTTGAAAACAAATGATATTATAGTTGTTCATCAAAGTATTTGATTTGGCACATTTTACATTGAAAAAGAATTTAAATGATATAGAGATTTCATTGGCATCAATTGACATTAAAAGGCTATCTCCGTAAGAACCATCCACTCATTTTTTTAAATCTTTTCTTAAAACTCTGGTGATTGAAAGGACTTACTGGGAGTATAGTAGAAACAGTTTTGGTGTGGTTCAAAAAAAAAATTATTGTGGCACTAGGAGCCGTTCAAAATTTTGCCGAGCCAGGGGCAGTTTGGAGGGGTGAAAAACTGAAAGTTTGGCATTTTTCACGGCGCCGTATAATATTCATTTCGCATATATTTTAATTCAATCTTTTAAGTTTATTGAAGTTCATCAGTTTTTACCGTCACGTGTCTCCCTCCCTAAATAAAGTTATTTATTATTATTTATATATTTCCATTTTGAAATTGATTAACGTTTTAAATATTGTTCATGTTTTAGGAGAGGAGAAATTACTCGGAATCCAGTGGTAAGTACTTCATTTTGTTTGTCAACAGCAAACTGTTTTCTGCAGAACAGGGTTTCTGTTTGTAGCAACTTTTGGAGATTTAAATGATGTTGCTTTACAGTATGGCCGTGGTCCGAAGCCATGCCTAGCACAAACCTAACACGATTTTCCCGAAAGTTTACTTTCGTTGTGCTTGACTGAACGCGCGTTAACAAGTGACGAGCTGACATTAAGGTGTCTGATGTTAAGAATAGTTGTTATTCACACGTGTCATTCAAAATCGGACCATGTGACAACAAAAATCTTTATTTTTCTCCTGGACCGAAAAGAAACTTTGAGAGGGGGGGGGCACCGTTAGCGACTCGATTTATCAGAGAGCTTTAGCAACGAGGACGGGAACGGCCACAAGAACATTGCAAACAATCATCTTAATTATATGATAAAATTTTCGGCCGTCTTCTTTAGAAACAGAACACGAAGACATAATTTCTGGAGTTTTGTAGAGAATGTTAACGTTAGAGTTTGAATTATTTCAATCCTCATGCAGCTTTAAAAACAAAGCTTCTAGTTTTTCTTATTCATAAAACTTCTTTCTTACTAACTCTTTTTATAGTCCTGGTTTTATACACATTTTGTGATAGAAATGTATTATTTTACAGCTGTGTCGCAAGACAGCTCTCATCTTCAGCCTCGTGACCTTTCCCCTGGTGCTGCAGACGAATCAGAAGTTCCACAGCTGGTGAAGCGAGGACAGAGTTTGGAGCCAAGTGATGGTAACGCGGGGTTCTGCTGTGTAAATGGACCCAGTAAGATTGAACAGAAACCACTGAACGACCCCAACGCCATGTCCAAGGCAACCACCAACCCAAGCCCCGGCACAAGTAGAAGAAGTGGAATCCTTTTCAACAAAGGTCGACACCGTGTAAAGCGGAATCTCAGCACTAATGGTGAGAGCTATGCCTTGTTTAACCATATTGTACAGTCAGAGGCCGACAAAGCCATGGACGTCGTGACAACAGAGTGTGAAGCTACTAAGAACATCAGCACAAACGAGCAACTAGATTGTACAGATTTTGATAGTGCTGGCGTCAAGGAACATGCGAGGGCAGGGAAACGACACCGCAGTGAGAGCTTGAACAGTAATGATGGCTACTTTGTGCCCAAGAAGACTTACAAGACTGAATTGGGTAAGCTAATCGAAGATGCCACTCTGCCAATGTATGATACGCCCTCGGACAGGCTTCATAATTCAAATCACGTACAGCTGAATAATGGTCTGCGTCAGAGAAACTACAGAACTTACACTAGTGGCTCTGAGTCAGATGCTCCGGAAATGAGAGTGAATGGAGGCAGACGAGAGTGGAAACAGCGAAAGTACTCGTTATTGTCCGAGGACGAGCTGAGCACAACTGATACCGAGAACAGTTCAGCCGAAAATAAGATTGTTAATGGACCAGTAAGTTTGTTGAATTCTGAATTTCCACCAAAGAAAGCGGCCCAGAGGCAACGAAAAGCAACATCTGATTCTGAAGTGAATTCTGCGGATTTGCCGCCCCTTCAGCCATTGGACGTGGTGTGGGCCAAGTGTCGCGGATATCCCTCATATCCTGCTTTGGTATGAAACTGTTTTGCGTACTGAGTTGTAGGAGAGTACTTACAGTTACTGGTTTGACTTTCTTGTAGATGGATTCACAAAACGACAACAGCCACATTAAGTGGCCAGACGAGACAAACGAATTGGAAAAGCATGAGAGAAGGATAAAATAAAAGTGACTGTCGTTTCACAAACTCGTGCTCTTTCAAAAAAAAAATATCATGGGAAAAATGCGCAGCTAAAACCATTTATATTGTAGCGTAGCCTCTCTGGTGACTTAGTTAATGTTTTTCGGCAAAGTTTACAAATCTCTCAGATTGTTGACAAACAAGTTTATTCTCTAATTGAGTTTTTGTCAGCAAATAGCGCTGCTTACTTCATGCATCGGTGTTTTCTGTCTGCCAGTAAAACTCAGCTAGTTGATGACCTCTTTGTCTCTGAGAATGTTTAGCTTCCCACAGTTTTGGAAAGTAACACAAACAACAGCACTGCCAAATACACTCGACAAAATAGCTGGGAAATTCTACTTAGTTTCAATTTTTGAAGCACGAGTAACTTTCCGTCTTTAGTTGAAGAAGAGTTTTTCCTTTGACCTAGATTTCGCGAGATATGGTACACGGGCCCATGCACACTCAATTCTGGACGAAAACCGTGCCCATGAGCGAAATCTTGCATAAAGTTACATGTTGAGTTATATTTAGAAGGCAGTGGAGTAACATGCAAAAACTGAATGCAGTGGAGAGATTTGTTTCTATTTCTGTATGGATCACAAGAAAACTGCTCTGAAAAAAAACACTACGACGAAAATACTACTGTAACTCTTCTCTTCGACAACCCTTCCCGTTTCCCCACCATAGTGTTCAGCTTATGAAGCTACTGTATTCATTTTGCGCATTTGTATGCCAGTTTGTTTGTTTTGTTGTTTGAAGTTTTTAAAACAGTATTTCACTATTCCTCATTTTGTTGTTGAACTTCATCCTTTCTGTTGTTCCTAGCAAAACTGATTCTAGATGCCATACGTTCTGTAGATGCAGTATAGACAGATCGGTTACTAAAACACATTTCTAGCTTCAGCTGATGTCTGTCAGAGTAGTGAATGTAGCAATAACTTTATCTTAGTAACAAAACAGCAAAACGACCTTTAACAAAGTCGTTTTATCTTTTCCCATGAACGTTATGTTCTCAGTTAAGAGATGTACAACTTTGTTTTGAACACTTTCTCGTATTAGCCAAATTGATTATTGAGGTTTGCTAGTGCATTGTGCTCTAACGAAAGTGTGTTTTCCGCCCATTAGATTATCAATCCCAAGATGCCCAAGAAGGGTCTTCTTCACAACGGTGTCCCCATTCCGGTCCCTCCTGACGAGGTGTTGAGGGACCGGGCGGTTACCGGAGAGCTCCTCTACCTGGTCCTTTTCTTCGACAACCGACGCACTTGGTACGTTGACTTGCCCCCTTCACAGTCTTGTCTCTGGGTAGCGTAGGGGGCTATACCAGTCTCACTTACATGTAGAAGTTTGGTGAAAACCTTTTTGGTTAGACTGGCTGCTAGAGAATCATTGCCTTTCTTCTGTTGAAATAAACTTCTCAAAAGAACCAACATGTGAAGGTTACAAGCTACTGTCTAGCCATCCTTCAAAAAGTTGTTTTCTTTTTTTCTATGTGGTCAATGTTTCCATAATATAATTCATAAGGCCTATTTTTGGAGGCTCCGTCCCCTCCCCATGAGCCAGAAAGGGCCGCCTTATGTGGAATCGTCAAGTATTTAAAATGGAAAAAAATAACTTGGTGATAGTAAGATTGGCAATTTCAATGCAGTTCCAGCCATTTTAGGATCAAGAACTTTAACATTTTTTCAGGGAAGCATTCCCCCGGCCCTCCCTAAAAGCGCTAAATTAGCCTATCATCCCAACGGTAGTTATTTGGTTCCGATTCTTGAGAATGTAACCCCCACTCCCATGAGAAATCCTGGCTACGGGCAACTTTGTATATGTTTGTGTTTGTAGTTAATAGTTACCAACTACTTTACCAGCTTTTACTGTTCTTTTAACAAACGACCGTAAGTTTGAATTGAAACAATTTTAGACTGTTACATTGCACCAGATCTCGCGTCAATATGCAATACTCACACAACTCCGTTAGTTTCTTTGCGCTTTTCTGCTGTGCAAATCGTGTGTGTAATGCTTGCCTTTCTATTTCCCCGTGACCTACTGTGTATTTCTGTACGGTGTAAAATCATTGTTTCCCATCACGTTCGTTGTCAGAACCTAATGGTGTGTTTCTTCTAGGCAATGGCTTCCTCGTCACAAACTAGAGTTGTTGGGAAACGACTCTGTGGATGAGGCCAAGCTGTACGAGGGACGCAAGTCCACGACGATGCGCAAGTCTGTTCAGACAGCGTATGAACGAGCCATCGCCCACCAGTCGCAGGTCGCCGGCCACCCGATCCACATGCAGGATGATGAAGACTCTGACGAGGAGTACGACGATGATCGACTGGAGTAATCGATATTTATTGCTTCCTTTAACTCGCTGTCCAACAGAATTGATTATACTGTAAGTGTTTTCGTGTCGTACCTCCTCAAAACAAAACACTGAGATATCTATATTTGTGTCAAACCCATCTCAGCCTTCAGGATTTGCACTCCAGACGTACGTTTAACTTTTAGACATTTTAACAAAGTCCTTTTTGTTGTACTTTCTTGGGCACCTGCGTACCTCTATCACTTTGAAGTGTGTGTGAACGAAAATTTTACAAACTACAAGTTGAAACTGAAAGTTTAAATTTTGATAAAAACGATTTGTGAATAGCGCCAGTGACTACGTGATGTTATTACGCATGACCTGAATTTTTACGAAACGCACTGGCTGTAAATTTGTATTTAAATTGAACATGTAAATTTGGAACTAGGTATTTTGCGATGAAACGCATTTTAAACTATATCACTATCAAACTCTTTCAGTTGTCAATTATGTTTGTGTAAGTATCTAGATTTCTGTCACTTGTTGTAACAGGATACACGGTTGTTTTCTCTTGAAGCAATACTTGTGTTAAATGAAATTTGTTCATCTAGCTTTCATTCTCAACGTAACAGAGATTCGTTCTTTGGTTCAACTAAACAGTGTATTTTTCTGAGAAATTGAAATTGTGTAAGACTGTATGTTCATAACACTCATTCGTGCAACGTTTATAAATAAAAAGGAAACTGTTATTGACATCCTTGTGTTCTGTTGTGGTAGAGAAACAAACAATCAGATAAAGGTGGAAAAGTGCGAAGAAAAAGAACGAGAACACTCATCGTCGTCTTGGATTTCATGGCATAGCGCAGGAGATGAATGGAACATTTTTTGGTTGGAGTATTGCTTTTCCTGTACTGCAGACTCCGAACAGTGACGTGTGTGTGCGATGCCCGCCCTAAATAGCCATGAACAAGGCAAAAAGGCTCTTCAGTCATGCGCTTTAGGATATCAGCGCGGTTCTACCATGTCAGTCATCGCAATTACTTGCTTCAAAGCCAACTTAGCCCCCAAAGTGTGAGACGGGCCAGCCATTCCATTGGTTATCCAACAGTAACAATAACTGACACATTTTAACATAAGCTATTTTGTGTTTCTTTGTTGGTCAGCTTTAAGGTTTTTTGTTATTTTTCTCTTGAAAAATATCGTCGGCGTTTTTTAAAAGTTCAGTTTTCGTCCAACCGAGGTTTACTAAGGTTCGAGTAAAGGCCCTTCGAATTAAGCTCCTTCGAGTTGAGCCCCCTTCGAGACGCCAACTTCCGGTGCGACCACGTCCATTTTTAACTCGGAAAAAGGTTCGCGTTACGCCCCAGTGGCTTAAGTTAAGGGCCCAGGGAGACATATTGCGCTGCTATCAAAATTATAAGTATTAGTATACACAAATGTCGGATGAGTGCTAAGCGAGCATCAAAAATTATTCGCTTACCACTCTAGACCAAATCATAATCAAAAAGGTTCCTTTCGAACGTCGGCATATGAATAACAATAAAGAGTTTTGACTACCGGCTTTTGTAGAATTACCTAATTGTGGTGAATTAACTCAAAATGATTGACGAGGACCCGGTGATTTAAACCCCGATTAGTCCTAATCCTGGATTACCTCTTAAAAAAACCTATAGAGTCAATCTGGGATTAGCACTAATCGTTCTTTGAACAACCGGGCCCAGTTGGTTTGGTTATTTAAATCCGACCTCTATCTCTCGGATCTCTTTTTACTACAAGCCTGTGTTTGTTTAAACTTGTTATCTGTTGCCGATGCAGAGACGTTATTTACACAATAGCTGGCACAGACGTAATGTTCATCATATGCCAACCTAGTCTGGTCAGTCTAGCTGGAAAAATATCGCAACCTTGAACTAATTGCAGCAGAATTTCTTTTTTGGTATTTAGTTTCTTGAGTATCCAGAAACGTATCAAAAATGTAAAAGGATCTGGGCAGGGGAAAACGATTTATTTGATATTTTCTGACTGCGTTATAAGCATCTGC
>JAOBRG010369082.1:0-11966 GCA_027574985.1 Umimayanthus nakama | reverse complement strand
GTAATCGCGGTCGCGTCTGATTTCTAGAAGTCGAGTTGTTACCCAAGGCGTTTGTTTACCCTTTACTCGCTTGGTCTACTTACTAACTGTACTTGTTAATTAATGAACACGTCTAACAAATTACCTTTTCCATCTTGTGGCAGATTTTCCAGGTCGAAAAGGAGGGAAACATCATAGCCTAAAATTTACAAATCATTCATCACTGATTAGAACCCTAGAAGTATACTTAATATTTACATGCAAACCAGCTGTCACAGGGTGGCCCAGTGAAGATCAATACCACATGTTCAGGAAAAAAGCAAGAGCCAAGAGACAGTTGTTGCACATGATTGTACTTCTTTATTTGTTTACACTTTTAATATGACAAAAAAATTAAATTAGGAGAGAGATATTATTTTTAATATCAAAGAAATCAGCACTCAGTTAATAAACAAAATTCACACAGCTTAACAAACAAATTTAAGGCAGTTTTACATGTAACAACGAATAATGCATGCATGTACAATGGTCTCAATATCTTCATACAATGTATTTTTGTACCAAACCATGCCAAAAACTGTAACCACCTGACTTTTTCCCTTGCTTCACTACAGATAGTATAACTTATTTCCAACAACCATAAGAGAGGCAGCATTGCCGAGAGGTTAGAGTGTTGGACTTGTAACCTGGAGGATCTGAGTTTGAGTCCCACTCTGACCGCTATTTGGTTTTGTTTCACAGAAAATCTGAGCTTGCTAGATCAAATCCTCAGCCACTGCACTCGTAAAATTAATAGCCAACAGATTCACCTATGATCAGTTGGGATTTTTAACCAAGTAATGTCTAACTTCTATGTTTGATTTGAATATTTGAAGAGCTGGGTTTAAAAACGGCCTAAGTGATGATTTTTGGCAACTTTTTAAAATACTAGGAAATTTTGGGTGTTTTTCACAGCTACTGTATACAGTATTCTAGGCTAGTATGACAACGCAAATTTCTGGATACTTTAGAGACTTGCCATGAAAATAACTGGAAGGATGTGGTCCCTTTTGAAATGATGGACTAGCTGCAGCTTATCAAGAGTTTTAGTGATTAAAGTAAGGTGGCAGACACCAATTTTCTTGCTTCTGTTGTTGAGCAAACTCCTTTGGTGAGCATGGTGGAGCCCAGGAGTAACAAGTAAGCTGTCAGAAAAGGTGGCAGAGCAAATTTATCAAAAAACAAAATCTGCCAGAATAAGCTTCAGAAAAACCTTTTCCTGTCCAGGTTATCAGCTGCTGCAAGTCTAGTTTGGGATATTTTTTCAAAGCCCAATCCACCAAGAGCAACAGCAGACCAACGTGTTTTTACCCTCAGCAGAGATTCTTGGCATTTTGAAAGCTTTTCTTTCCTGGTCAAAAGCAAACTAAATTGGTGTTCTCTGGGCAGAAATTTGTGTAGTAACAACGTGTTGGCTACATAACATGAGTCCTTTTGCCATTGTAGCATTGCAGAAAGATAGACATAATTTCGAAGTTTTGTGAAGGTGATCCAAAATCATCACTTAGTCCATTTTTGCGTCAAGCTCTTCATTTATAGCTAATGACACTGAAAAGCACCGGTGGGGAGTCGTCATTAGAAGTTTTATTTGTATTTTTCGCATAACCAACACTTTGTGAAGAAATGGATATTTGTGTCTTTGCAGGAGATAATTGTTGCCTCATCTAACAGTCAGTAATACTACTGTATGTATGATCAACAACAACAAAAAATCTTGGTTTAACAACTGTACTGATCACAACTCACAGTCATAACTATCATGTCTGAATTTTTATAAAGATAAAATAGTCCGAAACTCATTGTGCAAATGATCTACAGCTATCGGTTATATGCGCTTTGTAATATTAATACTGTACAATAATGCATCACTTGTGTAGAGCCATACATGATAAAAATGCCCAAATCCTTCAGCTGCAGGGTTTTATAGTCTGAACTGCATATTAATTACAAAACACAAACCTTGCTCTGCAGATGTCATGAAGTCACCATAAATCTTTTTAAGTAGCTGCAATTAAAATTATAATTATTTTAATTGGTAGAAGGGCTGGATATTTTTTCAGACATCAAAGGAGCTTAATAAAAACCTGGCAAGTGCTTTAAGATGACATTATTAATTCTTGTTGAGTTTGCCACAGCAAGACCATGAGTTGTAATAAGAAACATGGAGGAAAGAGTAAAGAAACTGAAGATAGACTCAATTCTTGACTGGAAACAAACAGACTTCTAACTGTTTTGTAAGAATTTAATTTGAATTTTTGCAACTAATGCATTTTATGTGTTTGAGAGTGGTCATTATTTTATTATCATAATTGTATCTTTTTTCATATTTTATTATTATAATCGTTTTTCCCTTCTTGTGGTACTATTCTTATTCGCTGACCACCCTTGCAAATAATTCTCTTGTGTGATGGAGTGAAAGTAATACAGTGTAAGTAAATAAATTAATTGCTTTTTGACAGGTTATATGGAAATGTAAAAGACCTGGACAACTTTAGCTTTGATGATTACATGTTCTTTAGCAGCTACACATGTAATCTCATTCAGTTATAATTCGTCAGAGACACCGCTCAGACTTGAAGCGCTCGTGTATGTACATGTACATAGGCAGGGAGGCTGGGTGTGATGTTAGCATGTCTATAGTTCATTAACACCTAATTTTCACAGGGAAAGGATATGGGGCATCTAATAATTAAGGGATCTTATTTACAGACAAACATTGCACACAGTATTAAGTCCAGCATGATAAGCTGAAACTGCACTGTGTGTCAGATCTCTGAAAATGTTGCATGCAATATTGCAGATGAAGAAGAATCAGATTCTATTCTGCAGTAATGCATGCAAACATATTTGGGGTTGACACACAAACCGCAATAAACTGGGCACGATATTTTATGCGTTGTTGCTTCATGTGTCAGGACCTCAACAAAACCTTCAGTTGTACTATTAAAGATCTGAAGAACAATATCCACAAAAAGAATACCTCGTCTGCTCCATACTTCTGTAGATCTTTGTAAAACTTCATTGAGATGCTAATCTACAACCAAAACAAGCAAATTCAGCCAGTTCCTAACTGTCACGTGTCAGCCTTGGCAAAATAAAGTCAGTATTACTAAGTTTTTTTCGATTTGTTTGGAGAAAAACACCTGTTAGGAAGGACAAGAACTGGAAGCTAGTTTTGAACAAACCAGCATTTTCTGTGTTGGTGAGTACGATGAAAATCGGTTTTAACAACAAAGGTTGATATGGTATGCTTTTAACCTGTGGGATTTGGTGGATAGGTGATGTTTCTAGCAGTAGTCCTTCACCAGAGCAGAGCTGTCTGCTCTGATGAAGGTCCGAATTGTGCTTCACATTAAGACACAGTTTCTACAGTACCTAACAAAGCTTTCACACACGAAAGTTCTAAGCACACTGTTTATCTTTCAAGACCAGTCAAATTCAGTTTCTTGTTTTACAAAATGGCCGAATAGAAAAACATTTTGTTCAAAGATACTGTATTATGTATTATCAAGCATTTTTTCAAAGCCAAATAAAACCCAAAAAACTTTTACACAACTGATAAAATGATATACATATATAAAGGTCTGCAAAAAGAGAATTATAAAGTTCTGTGATAGGGAGTTCTGTTTCGACTACTGTAAGATAAAGACTATCCATTTAATTATGCAAGTTTTATCTCTTGGTGAATAGACATTTCAACCCGATTTTTTTCAAGAACCAGTCTTAAACCAAGCTTTTTCAAGTCCCTTAAAACAAAAATCTAATTTTAATCATAATCTGAACAAGTTCTAACAATAAGTAGAGCATTTAATGACAAGGGAACCCAAACCAATTGCAGAATTTTATTGCACACACTTTAAGTATCCCAAAGATGATCACTCACTTATTTGCCTTTTGCTTCAGCTACATCATAGTGGTCTGTACAGTTTCAGTTTGATAGACACAAATTCATTCTAAAACAAAATGTACACAATATGCACAATAACTTGGTACAAAAAAGTAGTGTAACTATTCATTACACAGACTGAAGTTTTTACCTACCCTTAACTTTGACTTCTCCTGATCAGGATTGGAAATATGGAACTGTACACCATCAAAATCTGCAAGTTAAAATGTTTTGAACTCCTGTAACGTATGAACTTGTTCAGTGGAAACTAACATAAGGGGCGAACCATTGGATCTTTGATGGAGGGGGGGGGGGCTTTTTTGGTGAGCAGGAATTTTTTTTCAAGTCCAATAGTGTGCAAGAATTTTTCTTTTAATACAAAACACTAGCAGAAATTTTTTTTTATGAACTGCACCATTTTTTTCCCTTGGGAAAATGATGCAGGATATTTTTTTTGTTCACCAGTTGCTGCAGGATTAATTTTTTTTACAAGAACTTGGCTTGCAGGAAATTTGTTTTCAACCCCCCCCCTCAAAAACCAAATGGTTCACCCCTAAGTCTTCTGTTATTTTCATTCTGTCACTCTCTCCTCCTTAAAAGCTCTGCAACTGTAGGTTATTTGGTCACCCCTTACTGTTCCCCTGTAGAAATTCCCACAGCACAGTACATCAAGTCATCCAAAATAAACCCAAAACAACTACCAGTAAATAAACTTACAAATCATCAATCACCCACTTCCTATTCCAGGGGCAACTCTGAGTTTTAAAGTAGACAGGCACTAATGACACAATAGCTGGCAAAATCAAGCACTTGAAATGAATCTCTGAATCTGATTCAAAGTAGGTGGTGGGGAGAGCAGACACTTGAAAAGAGCTTCTTCACATCTACTTCAAAGTAGGTGGGAACAGGCACTGACTCAGCTGCTTAAGCTCCAAGAAGTGGATTGGGACTTAAGGGACCCCCCTCCCCTGCCCAGCCCCTCCCAAGGGCCTATGGCAGTAGTTAGATTAGCTGATCTACCAACACAAAAGAAGCTAGACAGGCCTTGTCAAGTCATTAAAAGTACCATAGCGTTAAGATCAAGCAAGAGATCAAGTAATAGTCCAACACGTTAGAACTCATTTCATGCCTAACAGAATAGTGGGTTTGTACTTGTAATCCTTCAACAGCTGTACTCAATGTGCAAGTCCAAGAAAGGAAACTTATTACAACCTAACACACAGCTGAAGGTCTGCAGGTCTTGGCTGTGGTAAGCTGTAAAATACTACTTCACAATGAATGCAGCAATACAGCATTTAGTAGAATATAGAAAAATATCACCTTCATTGAATTAGCAAGGTTCAAACAAACTTAGTTTAAACCTAAAATGCAAACTCCAACCAGGAGGGTTTCATTCTGAAATCGATTTATACCATTTAGAATTAGATCAGCAAAACCCATAAAATCATTTCGCTAATTAAAGTGTACTCGCGGGTCGAACGGTTTGAAGTTAATACGACTCTTGTAATATAGAAAAGTATCACCTTCATTGATTCAGCAAGGTTCAAAAAAACTTAGTTTAAACCTAAAATACAAACTCCAACCAGGAGAGATCGATTTATACCATTTAGAATTAGATCAGCAAAACCCATAAAATCATTTCGCTAATTAAAGTGTACTCGCGGGTCGAACGGTTTGAAGTTAATACGACTCTTGTAATATAGAAAAGTATCACCTTCATTGATTCAGCAAGGTTCAAAAAAACTTAGTTTAAACCTAAAATACAAACTCCAACCAGGAGAGATCGATTTATACCATTTAGAATTAGATCAGCAAAACCCATAAAATCATTTCTCTAATAAGTGTACTCGCGGGTCGAACGGTTTGAAGTTAATACGACTCTTGTAACTGTGCACTGACTGAGCTGCAAATACACACTTCCATGAAACAACACTTAGTTTAAGGAGAACAAGGAGAGAAAAGGTACCTGCGATAGTGATGTCCACAGACTCGAACTTTCCTCTGGCGGAAGCAAAGAGAAGTACATGTTTCGTTTCTTCTGTAAAACAATATTATTCACTTCTAATATGTACACAATCTTCTTACCCTCCAAAGCGAGCAGTCAAGACATCTTCTAATATTCTGTTGTTTATCTCTAACAAAATCATTTTAAGAAAGTAGAGAAAAGAGTGAAAGTTAACTGCAACAATATTTCACCAAGGCAGCCCTCCTCCCCAATTCCAAGATGGCGGAAGTGTCTTGCTGATCACGTGATATGCTGGCCTCGATTTCGATTTTTTTTGGTGTCGTTTCCGTTCTGACTTTTTTTGGGCAACTTCTGCGAAACGTCGGTGCTTTACGGCATTCAATTTTAAGTATTGGTCAAAAGCAGAAGAAAATATAAAACTGTTTAAACTTAACAAATATCTTAAAACTATCATTTGAATTAGAAGTTGTTAAGTTTTAACTTAACGTGGCCTAGTAAATCAGTTTAGTATCAAACTGGCACTATTTTCCCGGTCGGACACTCTTTGACCAACAATCGATTATTTTTCGTCCAAAAATAAGAAGAAAAAGACGTTAATGAACCCTTGGTTTGACAGATTGTTCGAGAAAATTGAGGCATGATTTATAATCAATTCAGACTAGTTTTGAAGCACCAATCGGTCATTTAATTATTGTCCATTCAGCCATTTTTTGTAGCACAAGATCAGTGTTAAAGACAAATTTTATATAAGAAAGCGGTCGTTACTGTCATGTCCACACATTAATATTATGCCAGACGGCTTAGCCGTCAAGTATAAGGACGAGAAGCCCAGAAAATGACGGCCTTGCTAACACGAAACCGAAGCTCGATGCACAACTCCGAGTGTGGACTAGTCACGAGTCAATATGGCGACCTGCAAACCAAAGTCCTGCTCGGAGAAAAGATCAAGGCCGTCAATAAGGCAATCTCGTCTTTATACTAGACGTCCTTAACAATTACACGCTTTTTTTTAATAAGAACCAGTAACTTTCGGTTCAGCCTGGGCTGTTCTTAAATTTTTGGCGATTTCAGCCTCAAATTGTTCTTAAATTGTTCTTATTTTCTGCTAACTCCACTCGGAATGTTCAATAAAACGACGCTAAGAAGTACATGTTCGCTATTATTTCATACTGCTGTACTGATGCGAAAAAAGTTTGACACGGTCTATACATTGTACGCGAACGTCAAGAGCTTGCTTATCACTTCCAGCGCTCGATGACCAAGCTAATTCTAATAGATCTTTTGTACATGTCTGTCTCAATCTGTGTACAAGAGTTAAATAAGACTTTCTTAATTTTTTCTGATCAAAATTTCAGCCTGGTGATTGTTCTTAGCTTGTTCTTAATTTCTAGACAAATCTCAGCCTGGGTGTTCTTATAAAGTTTGTTCTTACATAAAAAAAAGCGTGTACACGTTAAGGTCATCTTGACGTCTTAGCCGTCTCTAGTATAAAAACGGCCATTGACCATTGTGTTATTTGTCAGGCGTTTTTGTTGTGATAACAAATCAATTCATTAGTTTTTAATAACTTGTGCTGATTAAGCGTTAGTAAAGTGTTAAATTTGCCTTGTACTTCGGTGCTTGTTGCATTTCTTTTTTACCAAACCTGTTATTGAAGTTCAAAGCAAAACTTCCGAATTTGTATTACTATTTTAGTTAAAATGAACGTAATATTTTGCAAAAACAAGCATCATAATTGCTGGCGTAGTTTCGGACATATATGAGTACTGCTAGTAAAAATAGTATGTATAAATTTGAGTCAAGTTGGTATATTATGGAGAACTCGTCAATTAATACTTTCTTAGAACTCTCCTTAATTGTATTTCCCCCTCCCCCTCTCGGCACTGAGTTCAACTCAAGTCTGTTAGTTTCATCACCAAAGAGCACCGTAGCAGTTTCCAATCCAGAAGTAGGTAAAAGTTGCTCAGGAAACAACTAAAAGCTATTAATCTAGCTGCGTAGAAGCGACAATATCTTTCTAAAGAGAAATATATCAGGCAAGTTAACGCAATTAAAGTGCAAAGTTAAAAAAACTGCAAAGTTAAACAGTTATACAAAACATTACCATAGCTAAAACAAGTCACACACTTGCAATTAGTTCGTTAACTTCTTCAAAACTAATCCAGCAAGCCAAATTTATGTTAACAAACTGTGGCTGAAAGCAGACAAGTATAAATAAACAACGGTTAATGTACTTGGCATTATTTCGTTTTAACAAACGAGGAGCAGGGTTAGCTTGGTCGGTTAGTGAGCAGCCTTCGGAGCTGGAGTTTGCCTGTTCGATTTTCCTTGACTCCAACATCTGCTTCGACTTTTTTGTGATCTGTCTACCGTAAACACCCGTAAAATGGAGGCCTGACAGAGGAAGGGGGGTAAATAGCGCGCCGAGGACCACAAGTTTATCGTTAACATATTTACTGTCACGTGTTACCCTCGTTAAATAGGGTCGCTTTGCCTTTACCCTGAAAACAATATTTTACACTGGCTTTACACTTGCCCGTGACCCTTGGTTATGACCGGCGATTATTTGTCATTTTGACAATTAAATGTTTTATTACTGAAATACACCTCTGAAAGCATTTAGCAATTAGCTTAAGCATGCAGTTTTCACTATTAAGCGTAGAACCAAGGAATGGTTTTGCTTGTGACCACGAATCCCTTTTCGAGATATTACCTACGTTTTATCTCTTTCTTTTTTAAGAAACTATAGATCGTTTTGTTTTCTTCACCTATCTAATCTGCAACGTTTTGCAAAACGCGTGGACACACCACCTTATCAAACGCAAGCTTTGAATATGGCTTATGGAATTTGTAATTCTCTATCTCGGAAAGAAAAATCAGCATTCATTCGCGTCCATGTTAAAAGCAACTCAACTTGGTTGACAATATCTCCACCATAGAAGATTCAGTTTACATTTGTTTATAAACATAAAGGCAAATAACTTTGTTGTAAACAACGTTTTTAAAAACATTATGTTAGTTTCCAATCAAATCACTTTATAAATTTTGGAACAAAGGTGCGCAAATTTCTGAAAAAAACTTTCGCACATTTCTAAACCAATTAGTGCAAATTCTTCAACAAAGTAGGTCAAGTTCCCAAACAAATTAGTCAAAACAAGAAGCAAGTAAATTGCTTTAACTCGTGCCTCTTAAAGTGAATTGAAACCGAATACAAAGCGTATACCTCGAATAGCATGCAGCTCATAGCCGCGTTTTAAACGCTAGTTCGTACTAGACAATCGTCACACCTGTCTAATTTGACCCCTTAGAAAAGAAACTTTGCTTGAAAATATAAGCAATGTTCAGCGACGAACGTTTTCCGTCCATGGAATTCTAAATGCTAAACTCTTGAAAGCGAAACACCTTTATAACTTTAGTTCTATTTGACAGATTTGAACTAAATTTGTTACAGTAATAGATAATTGCAAGACAATTTAATTAGTATTTTTTTAATTGACATATGACGTCACCATGACGTCATCATAAGGTAAAAATGTTGAAATTGACCAATTAATACAAAGTGAATGGGAATTTTTACTGGCTAAAACTTATCATCAAAACTAATATATTAGCTAAGGGACTGGTCATTATTTATCGCCTGGGGAGGGGGTCGGAGGATTTTTGGGGGGATCACTTGATTTTTACGGGAATAGAAGGGGGGATCAGCCGTAATTGAGAGCCTTGAAGGGGGGATCACTGAAACTTTGGAATGAGTTAGAGGGGTTAAGGGGGTGGTGCACCAAAATCTGTTTGAATTATGCCAATTTGAGAGCATACAAAATAACTGCGCCCATTCAACTAAGAACTCGAGATGATATAGTCTGAATTTGTTCTTTTATTTAAACACAACTTTACTTAAAAAATACGGAAGTCATTCATACTGGCAATTGTGCAAATTTCAATTTGCATTTCGTTACATTTTTTCCTTTTATATAAATGTGCTTATGCTTGAGCTAATGTTCATCTTTGAACTAATGACCGGTGAATTCTAGATTGTGAACCGTAACTTCTAATAACTGAAACATTGTGAAATAGTGTTTGTTTAAATAAAAAGCATTTATCGCCTCTCCTTTAATGGGCTCCCTGTCTCAGCTCTATCCTAACTCGGATTACAGAGTACGATGCCATCGCTCGAGAGGTGACAGCGGGCAAGGCGAGGCCGAGCGAACAAACTCTGCAATTTCAGACGCTCTTGTTGACGGTGCAACGCTGGAATGGGAGAAGTGCCGTCGATTCGAAGACCTCTCTAAAGGCGAAATCAAAACCATGTCTCTCCATTCCTATGAAAAGTATGAAAAAGAGCGTATGGAAAAAAATGCTTGGCACGTTTGCAAGCAGGTCGCCGAAAGGATAGACGACGCCCCTGTCCTGAACGAATACATTAGTAGTAGAGTGAGCGAGTCTCCCGAAGAATTATTCTTTTTTAATGCTTCTGAGCTTAATATGTACAGAAATGCTTCAGAAAACAGTAAGGCCGAAATACCCGGTGCGGCATATTTTAGGAAGATAGAGACTATTATTGAGGACCACTATGTCCGAGGAGAGCTCTTTTATGAATTTTTACGGGATGCCTGTAAAAAGGAAAGATCCACACTTTGTGGCTGGTGTACCAACAATAGATGGGTTGGACCGATAACAGAGAGAATCCCTTAACCTGAACCAGACAAGCAAAATCCTGGCCACTTTATTGATGTGTACAAAACGCAAACAACAGGTCGCACTCCAGACGACTATCAACCGAGAAAGTGTCTAAAGAACTTGTACGAACAAAACGCCATCTCTGCGGACAATCCAAATACCATCGCTAATTTCTGTGCAACCTACAATGTCGAGGAAAAGCATGTGATTGAATATCTAGGCCATCTAAATGATATCAACATCAGGAAGGATATTAGAACAAGGGCGGCTAAGGAGAAAAAAAAGTTAGAGGAGGAGCTAACATACAGGGACTACCGGTGGGGCACACTCACTGAGAATGGCAAAGTTGAAAAGCTGAAGGTAAGACAGCTCGACCTTTACCTTCAAGAACATGGCCTGGCCACTGCTAGTCTAAAGCTGGAAAAGAAAAAAGGCAATTCGCTGTCATTACTATCGACAGAAAAGTCCAGGCAACAGAAATGACTTGTTCAGCAGTGAGGAAGAGAGTGAAGAGTCAGATGCTGAGTCAGATGATGATGAGAACAGCGAAGATGATCTCATCATTGCTGATCTCGATGAACAATCAACTGTTCATATGCCAGTTTTAACTTTTGTACCAGATGAGCAAATTGCTGATGTCACGGTACAAGTACACTGAATGGAATGAAGAAAAAGGAAACGAAAATGAAAACAAGCAAAAAACAGGACAGAAAAAAAAAAACAAGAAAAGTTGAGAAAAGCTACAAAGGCTAATCTATTACACGTTATAAATTGCCAGCATGTCAACTGACATCAGAAATCGGGATCCACACCAGAAAAAGACCCGAGTCAAGAGACAATGCCATGACGGCTTCATTATACTGTAAGTACCAGTATATCATACTTAGAAATACTACCTGTATATGAACGTTAAAAACAACAAATACGCACGTCCAAATGTGAATAAGTTTGCAAAGACACGGGGGGGATCACGAATTTTATCAATAGTTAGGAGGGGGGATCACTTCAATGGCGTAACACTTAAAGGGGGGATCGGCCAATTTTCACCGTGTTTCGCCCAAAATCCTCCGACCCCCCCCCAGGCGATAAATAATGACCGGTCCCTAAGTCAGTAGTAATATAAATCACTGAGCAAAAAAATATTCTTTAAAGTTTTTGACACAAATTTGGCAATTATTTTTTGTACAACAAGTTGACTTTACTAGAACAACATTGCTCTCTTCTTTGGGTAATAAAGTAGTAAGGCTCTACTCTGAGAACGAAGTATTTAATTGGTGATTGAACAATAACATTAACAATAACTGACACTTTTAACAATACGCTATTGTATGTTCTTTACGGGTGGTCAGTTTAAGAATAAAAGTTTTGGTTATTTGTATTATGTTTTTATCCAATGGGATCTTTCGTTCTCAGAGTAGA
>JAOBRG010369071.1:0-11967 GCA_027574985.1 Umimayanthus nakama | reverse complement strand
ATCTGCATTACGCCACACGGCCAAACCGAGGAATCTTCCATTCCCGGCCAGGAAATAGCGAAATAAAGGGACGGCTCGCAGTCTACTTACTTAACGTCTAAGCTCGCACTTACTTGGAGCTGTCCAGTTAAGTTCGTTAAATATGCTACTCGCAATGGGTCAAAGAGCACACCGCCGAATTATTTATTTATTTGTTTGTTTAATTTTTATATTCATTTAATAACTTAGGTGCCAAGTCAATTTGTGAGTTTGCGCAGTTTTTTTCATTTTTTTGGTAATTGTGCTCCCGAATACCTATCACCGATATCTGTTTGTTCCCATCTGTTCAGTGCTGGTGTCTGTGATGTCAGTGTAGAGCCGAACGCGGTTTGCGTTTCCTTGCGGTTCTTGCTTGTTTGTCACCTCCGTTTGCTAACTGTGCCTTTGAACTAAAGACGGAGACAAATGTGATCTGCTCCCTAGCCAGGGCAAAGAAAAACTGAGTGGCTGTTCAAAGCTGTTCCCTAACTTGGTTGGCGCAGATTTAATAAGATCTCACGCCAAAAACTCCGTACGAAAGAACCGAAGTATAATTTTAAGATTATATGTATATGATCGTTAGCAAGTTTTTCCTCCAGTTCTTCGGCGAAAAATGTTAAGTAACGATAACTGAATTTCGGGTCATTACACTACAGTAGTACATTGAATATTTAAAGAATGAGTTTGTTTGTACTCACAAGCCATCAAAAGAGCTACGCAAATAAACTGGAATTCAAACATACACGTCATACAACTGTGGACTAAGGTTACGTAATTAAGTAGCGTTAGATAAACTACGTAGATGGTGTTACTGTTGGCGATAACATACACCAAATTAAATGTTTTAAATTCTGTTTTAAAAGAATGATGAGTAATGACGAGATAAAACACGCCAGATATGCATACCATATATAATACTCAGTGTATAGCATGGGGCATGACGTGAGGAAATAACAAACCGCAACCATTAGAACAAGAAACACAAGCAGAAAAGCTCACAAAATTGTTAGTTTATGCGTTGTTCAAGACAACTGTTGACGCCACGTGCACAATACAATAAAGTAAATCAGGGACCGCGGAAGGTTGGGGGGGGCAGGGGTGGCAAGTGCCCACCCCTCCTCAAAAATATTAAATTATAAAGAGCTAGTAAGAAAAAGTGTTTTGTGCCACCACTCGCCCCCAAATATTGGTCACTAATGTGCCCCCTCCCCTCAGTCTAAAAGTTGCTCCGCTGTCCCTGTAAACACCTTCTCTGCTTTAACACGATATCATCTGCCTTTATTTAAACCAAACATTGTTTTAAAAAAGCTTACAGCTAACATTAACTTATTGCTAAGAAGTTGAAAAATATGTTTCAATAACTGTATAGAAGCCGTTGTGCACTAGGTTTATTCTTAACCCCGAAGTGAGCTACATCAAAGCTAAATTTGCTTGGGTAACTATTCGATAAAACTGAATTCTAGCCAGGTTTTTGTTAGATTTGTCATCACTAACTGTGGTCTTTGTCATGAACGCTGAAATGAAAGCTCTGGAAATCCCTTAAAAGTAAAAATGGAAATTGTGAAATTGTAATTCTTACGCTAGCACATAACTTGTAAGTTGAAACCGGATAAAACTATAGTCGGCTTGGTTCATTTTCTCTTTACAGGTACGGAGTTTTGTACTAGGGAAACGTACTCAGGGAAAAAGAATGCAATCATCAACAACCTAACTAACTAAATAAGAATCTTTTTCTCTTCAGATAGTTTTCTGAAAAGCCTTGAAAGCCAGGAATAGACGTAGTGTTTGCTGAGGAGGAGGCACGCGACGCACTCATTTATGTTTCATGGCAATTGGATCAATATTGGGAAAGAATTGTTGTTCTGAACTGAATATGCTGTTCACTAGTTCGGCTAAATCAATTACCGTATTTTCTCGAATAAACGCCGCACCCTGTAAGTTTAAAGTTTGAAAGGCACAGACAAAATTCACAACTGATTTATTACATGTTTAAGCGCGCAACAAGTTGTAGTTTTAAAACTGTAAAGCTTAATCGGTACAGCCAGACAGAGAAGTGTATCTTTTTTCTCAGTACTTTTTGAAATAAAGTTACGGAAAGTTGTTTAAAAAAAGGCATTTTAAATAAACGCCGCCCTCAATTAAGCGCCGCACTCAAATCATGAAAATTAATAAGAACCTCGGCGTTTATTGGAGGAAATACAATACTCTTCTCAGCGCCGGTGACTAAGGCTCTAGGGTAGTCATTTACCTCGCCTCTCCTATCCCCCCTGTTACTTCCATTTCGGAGAACACCGAAACTCTAAGATGACCTAACTTCCTGCGAAAGAATATTCACTTCAATCGTTGTAAAATATAGTTTAGCCATACAAATCAGCCCACCACTAAGTTCCTCAATTTCGAGAACAATCGTTAATTATACCAAAAGTTCCGTAAACAACGTAATTCCTTAGGAAACCAAATTCGCTTAAGTCGTTGTGAAGTATGATTTACCCATCTAGTAACTTCAGTTCTTCATACCTGATACGGCTAACTCTACTTAAGGCAACGTGCAAAGCGTGCATGGAATGCATCGTCATATCAACTAGTGACCAATACAGTTTCAGTAAACAATGTATGAGTCATATCGATTATTTACAAATGAGGAAACTGATCTTACAAACCGGCTTTATAATTTATTGATTATGCTGTACGTTCAACTTCGTAACAACAACATTGAAAAATGCTGACATCAGTTGATGAAGCAATATCGAGTTGCCTTTGTTGAGTATTACATTAAACACTGATTTTTCGCCCTTGCATTTGGTGATTTGCCGCATCTATGGAACTACCTTAACAGGCAATCCGGTTCGCAAGTGGGTTCCTAAGTTGGCATGCGCATTAACTTAAAACAGTATTTTCCGCGCTCCCTCAATTCAATAAAACCGCAACGTAATGTAAATGCAAAGTTTTTTTAAAAAAATCGCTTAATTCAAGCATGAATCCGTTGTGGGCAAAAATTCGACTTCTCTCTTCCTTTTGAAAATAGTAACCAGATAACTTTTGTCGTCACTTGCTGTTCTCAATTTTTGCTAAACCCGTTCAACAATCCACTGGTTTTGAATTTTTCATGCTTTTTTACATGAAATTACTGCTCTAGTCACAAAATCTGGTTTTTCCGTAACTTGAGTCTGAGATTGTTTATGGCTTGTTCTTACTTTTGGGAAAATCCGAACTTCAGTGTTCTTCAAAAGTTTGTTATTCTAAAATAAAGCTTCTGAAGTAATAAGTGGCGACTTACAAATATGGAGTAATATAGCGACACTGCACTGGTGGCATTACAAGGCGGTAATATTCGATAATAGGGTAGTATATATTGAGTGATTTGGGACTTTGGAGTCTCAGCTTTTATTTTTAAATAGGACAAAAATCGAACTACAAGTGGTCGTTGCTTACCTTAAAGAAATAGCTTAGAGGTGTTTAAGAGACGAGGGCTAGTTGGGAAAGTCACTATTTTCTGAAGTTTGGAGTCAGTATAGTCAAAACTGCGGCAGGAGGTCGTATCAAAAAGCATATAGTGATTTACCTTAAAATCTGCGTCCTGGCTACCCAGTACCAGTGTGCGTTCCATACCGACATACAATATTTTGAAAAAGAGCTAATCCATACAATTAATTACAAACATTATACTATAGTCACGTACTTACTACCAGATTTGGTAGTATTCTTTCGGTTGGTGGGGCAAGGAATCCACGTGTACTTGAATCACGTAGGCTAGGTTTCAGTGAGTGTCTTGTCAAGCATTCCACATTCATTTGTTTGCTTGTTATAAAATTTATCTAAAACTGCGCCTGCCTAGTAAACATTATTTGCTTCAGCTTTTATAAAGATTATCGTCCTTGAGAGCTACTTCAGAAACTGTTTTTTTATTTGCATTTTATTCCTACTTGAGATTTTTGAAAACGGGAAATGGAGAAGCAAGTGCATCTTTCAAACTCTGTCAGCTCTCTGTTGGTGATTTAACGCTCATTATATAATGGTTAACGTGAGAATTAAAAATCGCAATTTAAAGGAACAACTCAATTAGATATCACTGTATTTAGTAACCATCGAAACTTCCCACGCTCGGGAAGGAAGTTGTGAAATCGCAAGCCTCGTGCCAAGTTTGAGCGGTGTTAAGTTGTTAATAGGATTAAGGTCCAACAACGAACAGAAGATAGCAAGACAGCCAATCAGATTCCAGAGGACGGCTGGGCATGTGTTAAGAGGCTCAAAGTTACAATTCTAGTACTTTCTCAGCCTAATGTAGCTCTGTTTACACAATTTTCACTAGATCTCCACTAGGTCTTCTGTCGTAGCGTGAAGCATCTCGAACTTCAACTGCAGTAGGCCCATACGTTATCTTTATGTGGGGTCCCTTTCCCAGCTGCGCAGGAAGTAAGGTAGTTGCTTTTGGAGGCTACGCCATTTGATACAGTAATTTTCCTAATGAACTATATTAAATATCTGCATCTCCTTTAGTTGATACAAAGAGATAAACCCCTTGGAAATATTCTAAGCCCAAACTTTCTCGACCATTTCCATTTTTCATGCGTAAACATAGTCTCGGAAATTCTCATGTGAACGCTAAAAAATATGTACTTCCTTCAAATGAATTGTGTCAAATAGTTCTCAACACTGACACCAGTTTACATGTATACGCCAAAAAGTAGGATGTATCATTTACAATTTGGCTGAAATCTACGCCGTTATTTATCAACACTGAGACATGCTTACAAATGCACACCCTTTTAATATGAACCAGCAAATTTTAGCCGCGCCTCGTTGTTCTTAAGTTTTTGCACGTTTTGAGCCTCAGTTCAGTTCTTGTTCCTGTTTCCATCACGTCCATTTAACATTTCGACACTGTCATGAAAGCTTTAGTTTAGTTTTTACACGTACGGCCGACAGTTTCCCCACTCATCTCAGTGTAAAAAATCTGCAAACGCTATACCAACATATGTAATGACGTGGTGTGTTCTAGTTCAGTTTTTAGTAGAAATCTCAGTTACATTTGAATCTACAGCTGATCCTTAATTGTTCTCAGCTTGTTTTTAATTTTTGGGCGAATTTAAGCATCATTGTTTTTATAAATTTGCTCTTATGAAAGAAAGCGTGTGTGACATCTAAAAGATGGCTCTTTCCACGTGAACTTAACTCGCGTGTGTGTGTGCTTCGGGAACAATTTAACCACTAAGTTGGAAACCGCTGACTAGATATAGCTGACGTCATAATTTTTGTGCCAAGCATCAATACCATTTGACACAGTATTAATTCCAAAACAAACGATTAACAGTGACATACAATTTGAAAATAAGGAAGCTCTCTGTTTGTATGCATAGGTAATTTTAATGCATTTGCGGAAACAATTTTTTTTAAAAAGTCTCAAGTCTGGCACTTTTTCGAAGTACAAAGTTTGAAAAGAAATGTTTTTAACGAAGCATGAAATTGAAATTTGAAGAATTTGTCTGAAAAGGGTAATTATAATCAAGCTTTGTAATTATAAAAAATGAACATCGTTTGGTTGAATGATGACGTCGCCGCGAACCGTTATTTTTTCTTTTTTTAAAAAATATAAAAAATAATAAACTAAATGATGAGGTGCAAATTTAATAATTGAACTATAAGCAATAAATTGTCGTTCTATAAAGCTTAATTTTGCATCAGCTATTGAGATAAAAGAACAAAGCATCAAGCTGTACAAACTGTTTTGTTTCATAGAAAAGAAACAAAAAAGGCATGCCGTGAGACAATCATGTGGCTTGCAAGCTAGAGTCTTCAATTGCTGAACACGGTTGAACTACAAATGCAGGGAAGACTTTTTAAAATTTCCTAGAAAAAAAGCACGCGATCACATCACGATCATGGCATACGTACTCGCCATGAAGCTCCCAATACATCCCACTGGCTTTTTTTCGCTCAAGTTTGACCCCGATGCACTACAGCAACGCGACCAACGCTTTTGCGTGAAGAATCTTCGATCCAATTTGCTGGCTTGCCGCGACGTTTCTCACGACCCAAATGCATGCACTTATTAAGTCAAACTTTCTGTGCTCGATGTTTGCTTGACGATAACCCAAGCGTGACCGTGTGAAAAACAGTGCAAGCGGAAATAATTGGCACGATAAGCGAGTCAATCACTCAGGTGCGGGACAAAAGGTGTTGTGCCATTGTTCTACAGCCAATCAGTTCGTACCCATTATGGACGAGACAACATGTCATCTAGAGAGAAATTGAGTTTTGATAGTGAACTAGCAACTTCGAATCAGATTTTGTTTTAATTAAGAAAGTCTTTTCCCCTAACTCACTTATAAGTCAAACTAAATTCACCTTTACAAAGCAAGTTTTTCCTCTAGTGCCCTTACAAGTAAATAATGAAGGAGAATAGTTGTTCAACTGTTATTTGTTGTGCTTTAGTTCATTTGACTCGTACTCACGAAAGAACACAGCTTCTTTCGCGGATGTCAACCCGCCGATAACATATTTTACCAGTTATGTCTTGAAAAATGTTATAATCCTGTGCCCTTGTTCATTCGATACTTCGCGCTTGAAGTAATGAAGCAGCAACCTTGCAAAGTTCGAAACGTCTCAATGTTTCAGACGAATGTCGTATTCTGATGAAATACCAATTTCCTCAACGACGGGTATTCGACGCTGCTCGTGACGTCATTGTGGCTAATCGAGAGCACTGCGTTAATCGAAGCATGGAAAAAGCGATGGCTGGAAGTTACAGTTCGCTCTGTACACGGTGTGCTTGATTAACTTAAAGATCTAAAACAATTCTGCAGGTAGTAAAAAGTACGATCACGCCATCAAAAGAGTCGGGATTTGATAAACCCGTTGGCCCGTTGATGGGCTAGAAATTGGCCAAATGGGTGATTCTAGTGCGAGTATAACGACGCCGCGACATCAAGCAGTGGTGAACCGTTTACGAGAACGCATATCGCAGTATCGCAAACACAACCAAGTTTGTCAGGCCAAATATGAAGCCTCGTTACCTCTCCGCCAAGCACACGATCGGCAAGATGCGGTGCTTCTTTATCAGCGAGCCCTTGAAGGGAGAACTAAGTTGATGCACAATATGAAGGCGAAACAGCAAGAACCTGGATCGAAGGCTTCCAAACAGGACCAGCCTCCAAATGGTCTTGAGAAATCCGCGAGCACCGCATCGGCAATCTTACAGGTAAATTTACACGCGTTCATGAATTTAAAGTTGGGCTCAGTGTTGCAACACTGAATTATGCATAGAGTTCTCCGAACGGTGGTGTTGTAAACCGAGGCCCAATTTGTTTGTATTTGATTTTATGTACATGTAAGCACATGCTCTTTATTTTTGAACTAACTCGAGGTTTATTTACTTTGCTTCTACTAGCAGCAAATCCTAAAACGGAAACTCGACCAAAGTTTAAACAGCAGCAGTCAGGCAACGGGTCATTCCCTTGAGCCGAACGAGCAGGCAGATTGTCTGAGCAAGTATCAACGTGGTCTGATTCAAGAAGACGTCCATTCTCTGGTCAGTGAACAACAAATCAATATGCAATCAGCCCAGCAAGGAGATAGATACTCCGGTGGCGCGCCGCACGACCAACTCCAACATGCCGAACTTCGTGGCCATCAGCTTGCTTCCGAGAATGTGCCAAACTCTCGCCATTCACCACTGATAACAAACTCCACGGATCACAATCCCGTGGATGCGTTTCAAGGTAATCGTATCGCTTCTCCTTCTACGAATTCGTTTCAGGGAGCTGAGTTCAAGCAAGAAAGTCAGGATGCTGTCTCGTGTGAAAACCACGCTGGTAACTCCAATAGTTTACATGAAACAATGTCGGCTTCAGAGCCGTTGGCACATAGTACTGTAGAACTGCAAGCTACGAATTCTCTGAGTTTTTCGGAGGGTAATAATGATTCCCACAATCTCAAGGAACAGCTTGATGATTTCGAACGTATATTGCAAAACTATCAGAACTCGGAGGGTACTAAAAGAACAAACAACGGACAACCGAGCGGTTTGGATTCGCAACAGCCGCAGCAGCAGCAGCTCCAGGCCCCACAACTTAAACAAAGCGACCCTATGTCTCGCTCGCCCTCACAAGAGCAGGCGAATGATCGTAACTCTCACGTTTCGCCGAGTAATTCCTTGCCGACTGTGCCGTACCACCAGCCTGGTTCTCTTCAGTTGCAAGAGATGGCTAGGCAGTCGGCCCAGCTGGCACAGGTAAATCAGGCTCGTTCACAACAGAGAATGACTGAGTCGCAACAACGCATTAGTTTGAGCCATCTTCAGCAACTGCAGTTGGAGAGAATCAAGGCAGCGAATCATTCTGTCCAGCAACAACAACAACAGCAGCAACAACATATTGCTGTTTCTCAACCACAACAGGCTTCTGTGCCTTCATATTTTCAGTCTCAGTTTCCACAGAATCAATATCGACCTGGTTTCGAAGATCAAAATCAGACTGCTTCACATGCGTCTTCTAGCTATTCTGCTGTGCACTACCAACGAACACTGCAAGCACAGCAGGGAGGGCAACAAGGGCTTTATGGTTTCCCTGGTCAGCACCAAAATGTAGCCCAGAAGCTGACACATCAGACAATGCAAGAAAAATCGCAAGTTTATGCTCAGCAGCGCAACAGCCGACAACTTTTGATGCAGCAGCAGCAACAACAGCAGCAACAGGGCCAAATTACAGGTTATGAAACAATACCCCAGAACAGGCCTGTGCCAATGCAGGAGCTATCTTCACCCTACTCTATGGGCATGCGACTTGCCAACCAGTCATCACCAGTGTACCAGCGGCAACATTCCATGCCTCACATGTCATCACATGCATATCCACAACAGAATTTTTTTCAACAACCTGCTGCCTACCAGGCCAAAGAGCAAACAGCAACTCTACTCCAGCAAGCGAAACAACAGCAGGTATCTCAGTATAATAATCTTTACCAACGACGGCATTCTTTTCCATTCAACCGTAGTGTTAGCCAGCCAGCTGAAGGATTTTCTGTTGGTATGCAAGATGCCTATTCTCCTGTGAATCATATGAGCCCACAGTTGAGAGGACAACCACTTATGCAGCAGAATGTCTTGGAAGGAAGAGCCAGCATGACGCAGTCATCGCTTGTTACACAAAATAAACCTGTTTTTAATGGAGTAAGACCAATGCATACTCCCACATCCTATCCAATTACACCTGGGAGAATGTTGCAATCAGCACCAAATCAGACAGCTTCCAAAAATCATTATAATCTCTCTCACATGTCGTCTTCACAGGCCACTCGTAACTTTGGAGTAGAGGGTGGTAGTGCTGACTTTAATAGGATTCAAAGAGAAAACAGTTTTGGTGGATACCAACCACCAGACGCTCCTGTCACGAGCTCAGATTCACAATTTTCACCTTTTCCTTCTCCTCGCACTTTAGAGAAAGCACCTTCATTTACATCATTACTATCCCAGGCTAACCCAGGTGAGTTGGGTTCTCTTTTAGACCAAGCCTCTGCAAATCCTGGCAACTTAGAAACTACATTCAGTGGCTCAATACCAAACTTGGACCTACTCGGTGAGATTCTAGGACAATAAACTCTTGTTGGCATGTCAACATCAAGCTATATATTATTTTGCAAGTCTGAATATTATATATATTATACAGTTTTCTATCTCAGTCTTTAACTGATAGTAGTAAAATATTTCATCGTCAACTTGTGTTAGAAAGCTTAACACATTACTAAAGAGCTTTTATAGAGTTTGAAAGAAAGTTGTTATTTAACAGTATTAAATTTTGAAACACTGCAAAATAATTTTATATATAGATCTGTATGGTCAGTGTTGTAATCTTGTTGTGCAAAGCAGATTTATTATGAGATTGTCCATGTTTAAAGCATTCTTTTTAGAGGTTGATAGTTCTAAACACGAAACACTACAATACTTTAGAGCAAGGTTACAAGTGCCTTCTGTCATGAAAATAATGTAACCATACCTTTCTCACTTGAAGTTCTCACAAAATAACTAAAAACACTTCCATATAAATTATGTATTATAGAAAAAATATGCATTGCTTACAATGTAAGCTCTTAGTATAGGTTCTGTGTTCTTTATCACAGATATAGCAGTCAACAGTGCAAAATGAATGTGCATGAAAATTTAAATAATAAAACTATGTTCAAGGCCTTTGTTGTGCAGTTTTCTTTAGATGTCAGATTTTCCCACACTGTTTGATTAATTGCTACAAAATGCTTTAATATCTTGACCTTCTGACACTTGAAGTATCATTGCTAACACAATCCTTACTCTAAATGAACATTAATCATTTCTATTATATTGTTTATTATCGTTAATAAAGGTAACACAAAATTGGTACTGTTTCTTTTTAGAAATTCATTCAGTAAGTGCCACAATGTGACAGAATTTTCCAATTAACAAGAACCTTTTTTGAAAAAAAACAGGCAAGAAGGCCCATGGGAAGGTTTTATGGCTGTTTAGACAGCCATTAATAATTGGAGTGCATAGTTAGATATAATTATGTATGCACAAACTTAAAAGAAACCAAATGCAACTGTGTCATTTGCTGTTGGTGGCATTTTTTGTATTGAACATTCTAGATTATTGAAACAGAAAACTGCAAGGGGTTAGGGTAGTTTTTTTTGACTAACAGAAAGTAAAATAGACTGAAAATACAGAGAACACTGTAGTGTATATGTAGGTCTCAGATAACTATTTTAGAACATTACTACAACCTCTTCCATCAACCCCGAGTCTACCCTTCTGCTATATTCATAATGAAAGAAATATTACAAATAAAGCCAGATCTTCAAACAAAATTCTATAGTTATTAGAAATTAGTCATCATTTGGGGGTGATTTCAGTTGTAAATTAAATTAAAGGAAATGTTAGGTTAAGTTTCAGCATTGTAAATAATTTAGCAAGTTTATGAAGCACTAGCTGTACTGAGACAGGAAGTTTTAAAGTGTACAGAATGATTGTTTTGTCTTTAAATTATTTGCAAGTACAAAAAATGTGATGTAAAAATATTTAACGTCCAGTTCTGTCTATAGAAGAAATTGCTACTCAGCATTTAACTAATAATGTTTATGTGTTGATCTAAAAGTGAATTGCATCTTTTTGGTCTTTTGTTTTTGTTGCATAATTAAATAATTTTATGCAATTCTGTGATATTAAAGCTCAGAACACCTGCGATTTTGTGATTGGTTTGAAGCTTGTTGCTTTGTTTTGGTTTCCACAAAATATTATCTTTATAATGCACCGATTCTAGTGACAGGTACTTTTAGAAATTCAGCCACAACATTTTTGTTACCAAAACCCTGTTTCCTTGTTGATAATAACTTATATCTTTATAGTACTTCTTAATTTGGTTGTTTCTTTGGGGTTTTGAATGTTTTCATTTTTCTCAATGGCTAGCTACATTTTAAAGCTTTAAAGTTTATTATTATGGTAGTTTTATTACAAATGTATGAAGCAGAACTGTTGAAATTGCATATTTAAGAATTTTGAAAAAGTGAAAATATTTAAAAAACTAAATTTATTTAACCCTATTCCACCTGGGGGAGGGGGCAGAAAGTGCCCGCGCCGAATTCAATTTTCTAGAACTTCCTTAATATTAAAGTAACACCAACCAAATTCGGCCACTTTTACCAAAATTTATTGGAGAACACGAATCCTAAAAAATTTTGCCTCGAGGGTATCACATGTTGCCAGGGCAAGACCGTTTTTGGCACCATGTTTTTTCAATTTTTGACTTTTTGAATGTTTTTCTCCATTAATTCACAAAATTAATGAAATATAAGTGCTAACTATTAGTCTCAAAGGCAACTAATCGATATTCCTTCTTAAATAATTTATGTAACACGTGACCTGTGACGTCATAGGTATTGCGCAATACCATTTTTTGAAATCCAAGATGGCGGCCGTGTACTTTGCAC
>JAOBRG010369049.1:0-11968 GCA_027574985.1 Umimayanthus nakama | reverse complement strand
AACATCGCTGTGCTCATTTTCGCTGTCACAGCGCTGTGCACAGTGGTGTCTAACCGCTGTAGGATTCCTCCTGTGTAATCTTACATTTGAAACATTGAAAGCATATGGATGTGTGCGTCCAGGTCCAACCTAGAAAAAAGCCTTGGGGTGGTGGGCGTTCATTACACGTATGTAAAGATAATGAATGGATAAACCATTGCTTAAAATGAGTTACTTTTTATCAGGATTTTTATTGTCTTATGTCGGATCATGTGAGAACAGCCTCAAAAACTGTTGTATTTCACTCCTTTTGTTTATTTTTACACTCCTTTTTATAAAACAGTTTATGAGAGCATGAGGCCGAGAAATGCCCAAACTTCAAGAACAAAATTAAGAACCTACCGTGGCTGAGGAAAGGCAGAAGACCTTACACCATTAAAATATAAAGCAAGAAATCCTACGAACATTGTCCCACTATCTGCATAAGAACAAAAAATCCCAGTCGAAGGAGGTCTTTATAGTTTGATAAAATACAACATGGTTGATTATCATATTGAAAAAATAAAGCAGACAAGTCATGTCTTTGAACTGTCTTTACTAAAGCAGTTTAACCTCCTTTTCGATAGTTCCTAAACTATTAAAAGAACACTTGGGCTTCTGTAAGCAATGAATGTACTGTGTATGAATTGTATGTATTCACGGATCTTCTATAGAATTTGTCATTTTGTCCATTGTGAAAGAAAACCCACTAAACTCTTAGAAATTTTGAGTACGTTTAGAATCGTCTGCCACGTTTCCGTGCATCAACTTCGTTCCCAGGCTCTCTCTTCTCCCGAGGAAAGTACGCTGGTTGGTTCTGGTCACGTGCCACATAGACACTAGGTGGTAACAGATAAAATAACCAAACATGTGCGTTTGTTTAACGAAAACATAATACTTTCCACTCTACACTAGGCTAAATAAGAACAAGAATCAACCTTAAGCACATCTTCCACATTTGTCATATTTGCTAGCACTCAGAATGTGGGTAGACCCAAACCAAGATCTTCATCTCGAAAGAAGAAAGAGCCTTAAACGAGTTTGTCTGTGCATGTGGACATACTACGTTTAACAATGACTTTAATTTTTCCCCACAGCAAGACATTCCGCCCGTTCCAGATGAGATTCTCAAGTAAGTGACGTTATTACACACATTTTTTGGTGCTACAAACTCAACTTGTCACTTTGCAACCATGAACCATTTTAGCGCAAAAGGACCATCTCAAAAGACATCATTCTATAATTTTATGATGGTGATAATTGTGATAATAACAATAATAATAATAATAGCAATAGTATTAAGAATAATAACAAAATAATGATAATAAAATAATAATGGTAATATCATTAAAAACAAATAGAGAAACAGTAATAATAATAGTAATGATAAATATATTAACATTTTGGTAAAAGTTAGCAGGATTTGTTTTCAAAACATTAAGCAAGAGGCTACAGGTAGCCTATGCTTCGACCGCCTTGATGTTTATTTCGAAACTGTCTCTTCTATCTGACCTTGATCTCGTTGTAGATCACTCACGTCTTTGTCCGGCGAGTATCAAAACATGTGCGAGAGCTGCTTGCTGGTCCTTCATTTAGAAATCAGATGTCACTGTCTCTTCTACCTGCTGCCAGCCGTCAGACAAGTAAGTTGGTGTTTTCAAATTCTGCCTTTATCTACCTGGGTTTTTTTTTCGATGCTAACTTGGGTTATATTCTTTTTGAACTGTCTTACCATAGGTGAGACAATTGATAGTACTGCTTCTTTAGGCTTTTTTTTTACTTTGAATTCTTAATTAATACATTCATGAAACTTGTAAAAAATGTCACCTGTGGTTTTAAAAAATACAATAAAGATGATGATGTTGATGATATTCGATATACCAAGCGACAATGAGCCCTGAATTGCGTGACATAGAACGCAACAATGTAATGTCACTTTACAATGACAATTCACAATGAACGATGGCACCTCACTCGGTATATCGAACATCGTCCACAAATTTGTACTCAATAGTATATGACTTTAAACAATATACCGCGAATGAGTTTTTCTAAGATCAAACGAAAATCTAGGTTTAATAAAAATGACTTGAAGCTCAAGAGGCCGTGTTGTCCTTATGCCTAGAAGCCGTGAGGTGGAAGGGGAGTCAAATTGAACCACCCTCGATTTTTTGGGTTTAAATCTTTGACAGATTGCCAAAAACTTTGGTACAACTGTTCTTTGTTCATGAACACATCTTTTGACGTAATTAAGTAACGTCAGAACTGATGACCTTATCATAACAAGTCACGTAATTTGTCTGTTGACTGCGAAACTTCACCTTTTCGCTAAAACGTGACTAAATTCCGACAACTTTACAATAGATTTTTTATATTTTGTCGATTACAGTCGCTAAATGCTACTTTGTTTCATTTTGATATGGTATAATTCAATAGTCTGGGAATTTCAAAACCAAAAATTGTGGCCACTTGTGGCGTCATTAATGTTACTCTGGTTGCAATGGAAACTAACTAGACACCACGTGGTTTCGTTTAATTGAGAGTACAACCTTAATGAGTGTACTAAACATCACTACAATCGGATGAACTGTGTCGAAAGTGGAAGGAGGGTCAACACGGATCCAACTGACCCCCCCCCCCCTATCAAGTGTGCGTGTAGCTTTTTTCCCTTCGAGGCTTCCAGAGTTTAAAGAAACGATCTGAGATGTGTATCGACTTGATGTTTAAATCAACTGCAGTATTGTATATACCTCGTTGGTAGTTTTCTGTTTGCATATGTGTATACTAGCATATCTTCTGTATATTTAAGTACAAACCAGTCGTAGTAACCATTTGAGTGCTAAATTTAGGTTTTTGTTTGTTTGTGAATGTTCAAATCTCAAGCGAAACCGACACAACGTTACGTTATATTTACGTTACATTTTTCAGTCAAGCTACGTGTGCGGGATGGACGCGCTGGATCCTGATCCGCTGGTAATAAGCCTGAACAAAAATCTGTCGTCATTGGAGGAAATGTCAACAGCAAGTTTGGCGCACCACAAGTTCAGGTTGGTCTCATTCTCGTACCCAGATCCCACGCGGCCTACGCCCAAATGAAGAGGAAATTGTAAGAGAAAATGCAAGCCAATAAATAGCCAAGATGGCATCACAAATTTCCTTTTCGTGAACGTTTGATGGCATTTGTAACAGTTTTTGCTGTTCGAACAACAGTCTGTTGTTGTTTTCATTAAGGAGATAAAGTCTTGAACTCGGAAATACAATTAATTCTAACTTTGATCCTAACCCTAATCCAAACCAAAACCAACTCATATAACTCCAATGAAGTCTGCTGCAGCAACCGAAATTTATGGTTTTAGCGACACCGTAGCCGTTTTTACTGTATTAAAAACTTTTTGACAAATCAGTTTAAATTCCAATTTCATCGAATGTGACTCTCATTGATTTCCTTCCAAGCAATTGAGTGCACACTGGCTTCAGGTTTTAATTATATTTCGTTAGATGCTTGGTTGTTTCTAACGAAAATACTTTAGTTGTGCGGCGTTTTAACTAAATAATACTCTGGGTTTTTTTCCCACCAGATATTTATTTGAAGGTCTTGGACATCTTCTCTCTTCAATCCTGATATCGAACTTGGCTCACATCAGAAGAATTAACATGAACGGCATCAAGAAAATGTAAGTCTTGTATATAACTCAAGTAATCAAGAGAATGTAAGTCTTGTAAGCGTTAGTCAGTTTATCAAGAAAACGTAACTCTCGAAATTGTACGTATGGTAATAAAAAAGGTAATTCTTGAAAACGAGTCAGGTTATCAAGAAAACGTAAACCTTGAAAATGTGAGTCAGGTGATCAAGAAAAATGCAAGTCTTGGAAGCACAAGTTCGGTTATCTAGAAATAAAGTTTTCAAAACCTAAATCGGGTCATCCAGAAAATATAAGTCTTGAAAAAGTATAGTGATCAAGAAAGTGTAAGTCTTCGAAATACACGTGAGGATATCAAGAAGATGTAAATCTTGGAAGTTGAAAATCAGGCAATCAAGAAAATGAAAGTCTTGAAAACGTAAATCAGATAAGTCTTGAAAACGTAAACCAGATAATCACTTAAGAAAATGCAAAATTTGGAAGTGCAAGCTTGAAAGGTTGTCAACAATATGTCTTGGAAATGCAAGTATGGTAGTCAAGAAAATGTAAGTAATGGAAACGTAAGTTATAAATAAGTTGTGAAAACGTAAATCGGGTAATCAAGAAAATTTTAGTCTGGAAAACTCAAGTCAGTAATCAAGAAAATTTTAATCTTGGAAATCCAAGTCAGGTTATCAAAAAAATATAAGCATTGGAAACGTTTACGAGTCGTGTTATCAAGAAAATGTAAGTCTTGAAAACGCAAATCAGGTAATCAGGAGAATGTATTCTTCAAGTTCGTTAGAATATATCAATCTCCACTTCGGGGATAAGTTGTTGACCAGAACCCTTGAAGAAGTTTCGTATGCATTTTTCGAGAGATATTTTTATTTAGCAAAACACTTGTGTCTGTATTATAAAAGAAGTATGAAACATATCCCTTGTCCAGGGCAAATATGAATACTTTTTAGGCTCGAGCCTTTACAACTGCAACTTTGTCCTTGTTACCAGGTGTCGTAACATCTTCGCCCTGCAGCAGAACTTAACAAACATCACTATGTCACGCGAAGCTGATCTGGACCACGCACGACAGTACTACGAACTGCTCTACCTTAATCCAGATGTAAGTACACCCTGTGGCAGGTTGTCAAGGTGATTGTAACTAGACAGTACCTGTTAGTACTACAAACTGCTCTACCTTGATCCGTATGTAACTACAGTGGGGGATGGGAAGGATATACATGTAACTGTGTTGTGCCAAAATGGTGCTCGTTAGTCCCTCTACTTCACTACCTTGAAGATGGTCATACAGGGAGCGGGTTAGAAGGAACTAGATGATGCCTGTTAGTACTACAAACTGTTCTTCCTGGATCCGTGTGTAACTACAATGGGGGTATTGAAAGGGTACAACCATATTGTATCAAATTGGTGCTCGTTAATCCTTTTACTTCACTACCTTGAAGATGTACATTAAAGGGGCGGGGGATTCAAAGGAACTAGATTATACTTGTTTCAGCGGCCTAAAAGGGTGTACTTGTTCTACAAACTACTCTATCTTACTCCAAATCTATCTTCTATGGTGAGAGAAGTACACTTTACTAGAACTTCTCTACTTTTAATAAACCGGTTGCAAGTACTTTGACTCCATTAGAAGTTTATGGATAGTGTGATGGTATACGTGCATACATACTTTGTGTTCTCTCTATTTAAGCTCGGTTCACACTAGTTACGAAGGCAAAAGCGGAGATGGAACTGTAGGTAGGAAAACCCTATACTAGAGTGAACCATGAAAACTGAGACGGAAGCACAAAATGATGCTCAATGGAAGCGGAGACAGAAGGAACAGATCGTTCCTTTTTCTTTCAGCACCTCTTTTGCTTCTGTCGAGCTTATGTTGCAAACCTCTACGTGTAAACCAGTATTGACGGAAGCGCAAGCGGAAAGAGAAGCCAGATCTGTCGCCATCTTCCATCACTGGTGTGATCCAAGTTTTAGAGTTTTTCGGGGGCAAATATTTATAAACATTTTTTTTGGTTAACTGACGCGCTTGCTTTTGTTACAGGAAATTCTGACAGTGATTGTTGAACAAGGTTCAAAGTTCACAGAGTTGGAATATGTCAACCTGTTGAACCTTCAGTGGAGAAGCCAGACTGTCAGAGATGAGGCAGTGATCAAACAGAGACAGAAGAGGCTGAAAGAAATACTGAGGGAACCCACGCATTAGCTTGTCACACAATAGGTTGTCACGCAATGCTGTGTCATACACTATCATGTCACACCAAGTTTGCTAAAATTTGAATATGTGTACTTAACCAGTTGAACTTTAAGTTAATGTATTGTTTTTCCAGTTGTCCAGACTAAAAACTAAAAATAATAATGTAAAGATCAAAAGAAAAATTATGTAAGAGAACTTTAGCAGAGATGTAGTAAGTTTGAGCGTGTTCCAAGCAAGTGTTTTGTAAAATCTATAATATTATATCCTATGTATAGGCAATGGACAACTCCATTCTGCAGTGATAGGTGTTTGACCATTTTTTTATGTATTGTCAAAACAAATCAGGTCAGTAGTTCTGCCTTTCCAATGGTTTACAATGTACTTGTAGCATCAGAACAAAATTCAAAACATGTTGTAGTTCTAGTTTGTACACTGTAAGAATACATACTAAGTAATAACTAAAGTTATATTAAGTTGACAGTAAATTCCATTATAAAAGTGAGTTGTTGAACACTGGTCATTGGTAATGAATCTGCATCAGACTAAAGAGGGGATTTAGTTACACGTATGCATGACAAATTGGTAGATTACACTATTTAAATAATTGGCCCCTTTTGACAACTTGTTCTGTTCAGTACAAAAGACTCAAATAGCCCAACACTTTAGTGAGTTTAAACAAAGTGAAAGAATGTATATTGGTTTTTTAATTAATAGTTGTCATAACTGATCCCGAATAAATGTATTGTTTGTACACAATAATTTGGTTAGAAATGTTTTAAGACATGCAAAAAACTACTGAATTTTTGGCTACTGGACATGGCCTTCATCAGAGAAATGAAAAAAACTGTGCCATATATATCTAACTATGTCAGTTTTATCTGAAGGAAAGTTAAACCAAAAGTGCAGGGAACTCCGTTCTCCCACACCCATACCAGTTGATCTTTCTTGTCACTCATTACACTGCAAGTCTACAGACTGAAGCTACCCAGAAAAAAGCTGCAAGGATTTTTTTCTGTTGCGGAATCAGCTTAGGCATAATAAAGCCAGTTTAGTCAACAAGAATGATTAGGAATGATAATTATAAATTGAAAGTAATTAGTATTTTTCAGTTCAGCAGTATCCTCCAACTCCATACATTTTTTTCTCACACACACATGCCCTTCGAGCAACCATCTAAATTTGTTTCTTCCCATCTTTTTCTTTAAATTGCACATCTGTTTGATTATAAAAGAATCTGTATTCAGCAAATGAAAGACTCACTGGCCAAGAGTAGAAATGTTTTAATGCTTTGTTGAAGCTTAATTGTTGCAAATTGCAATATGATAATTATATGGCTGTACAAAATAACGATAGTTCCTATTTTTGTTATCAGTATATTTCCCCAAGGGCAAACCGGAGTCATATTCTCAGAGTATCACTTCATTGTCCACCTCTAGTATGGAGTATTACGGTACTTGAAGAATATGATTGTACCTGAAATAAATTTAAAAACATACAAAGTTACACACGTGTTGTTTTAAAGATGAGAAATATTATAGGAAACTACTACCGGTATATGTAATTTTTCAATACATCTTGAAAAGTTGAAGAAAATGGTTTTTATGGTTGCAAGAAGTGGGTGGTGTTCTTGCATGAAGGATAAAATAACTATTTATCCTTTGTATCAAACAAACAAAATATTTGACTTGATTGAACGTTTCCCTTCTTGATCTTGACGTATTTAAAAGGAGGGGCTTGGATGTACATATTGGGGTTTATGAGATTGCTCAAAATACACGACATGATTTCTACAATTAAAATTGATTTTATGAAAATTACAAAAGTTATAAGATTGATCTAAACCAAAATAATGTCCAAGTTTTGTTATCCCATACTAAGTGTACTTTAACAGTATTCAACGATATTTTTTATAATATACCGGTATCTACCGGTACATACTGCTAGCTTGAGCTTGGCTTTTGTACTTGTGACAGCACTTTCTCCATTCTTTCGAACATTTTGGGTATAACTTCCATGTTGGTTGTACAACATTTGTCGACGCATGCATCTAATTGTGTCTGGTATTTCAACAGTTCTGACTGAGTTGTGTTAGGGTCAACACTGTCCTGAATTCTATCTTGACAGTCCTGTGCACATCGACCAAGGCGGTTCTACAAAAGCAAATATTTTAGTGGAATTGGCAGTAGTGCAGGGAGTTTTTAATACTGAACAACTTCATTCTATAATACACAAAACTTAATTTAGTATGTGGTTCCAGCACATAAGTTTAAATTGCCGGAGTACTAAATTCTGAAAACCCCCAGGGTACTGATTTGGCGAATACTTTTGACGGTGGGGGCCAAAACTAAAAAGAAGCTCAAGTGGTTGTAATTTTTTAGCACTGTGGTGTTATTGAGGGGGTACCACTTTTTACTGATCTGACACATGTACACAAGGGGCATGTATTCGAGGTCACTGATCAAACAAGAAAGACACGCGAGTACACTAAAAACTTATAAAATAGAGCTCTTGTGGTTTTAGTTTGCATGCTGTTAAAGGTGCCACCCTATTATATTATAGAATCAGCATGCTGCACAATCATATTGATGAGTGTACAGTTCAATAATAATAACAACAATAATAATAATAGTAACAACATAATAAGTATAACAACAGTATTAAGTAAATAATACTTAAAACAAAAAAATGTACTTACATATATATTGCACAAATACATTCAAAGTTCAGAGTAGTATGCTGAATAGAAACTCTTAAAAGTTACAAATTCATACATTACGTTTACCATATCACACAGAATGTATGAACTTTGATGTTAACCAAGAGTTTAATATATACCTGGAAATTCTGTAGTTCCTTGGTCATATACTCTTGAACTTGATGTAAAGGGGCAAAACATTGGTTCATGCACTGTTGGACGGCATCCTTACTTGCTGACTGGTTCTCACAACACTTTGCAGCACACATATGGGCTTGACTCTAACAAATAGCATAAAAAAAAACATACCACCTTAAGTACTGACAGTCTGGTTGAACCTTCTGACAGTTTCATTTTTCTGATTTATCCAAAAGAGTCCTGTATGAACAACTGCAAGGGCTGGTGTGCCGGGCACGATAAACATATACACAGGAAACCACATCTACATGTAGATAAGGGTTGTTGATTGTGTTCATAAGGTTTCTACGGCAAGTACTGGACCAAGTTTTTTCCTTCCTTTTATGGTCCAAGTGCATAGTGCAAGGGCCATGAAAACAAGAAGGGAAAAAATAGGAACAGTAACTTGCCGTATGAAAAGAGAAAACGAGGCTAACAAGATGTTTATTGTATGGCTTTGTTGATTATTCTGCTTTTGAAAAGGTGATGGAGAGCTAGAGAACCGTATTGTAATTTACCAATCACAGCACACAGCACTTTGTTCAGTTCCCAGAAGTCAAAAAAACCCAAGAAAACTTAGTTATTACTCAGGGTTAGATCTAGACGTTTTCTAAAAGGGTTGCAATAATAGAAATCATTTTATGGCTGAATGATTTCGCATGCTGTGATTGTTCAATTCTAGGTCTGTAAGTAGCTGTACAGACTGATAGCTCTTTTCAAAACCAGAATAATCAACAAAGCCATATAATAAACATCTTATTAGCCTCGTTTGATCAGTCCATACAGCAAGTTAAGGATCCTCGTTTTTTCCTTCCTTGTTTTCATGGCCCTCGTGCTTTGCGCTTGGGCCATAAAAGGAAGGAAATAACTCGGTCCATAACTTGCCAGATGGACCTCGCACTTGGCTAACAAGAGGTATGTAAACTAACGCTAATACTACATGGCAGCACAGTATTTTTTGAATTTTAAAGGTCTCTTGAATGGTATTCCTTGCAAGTTAGCAGCAGTCCATCAAATTTTTATGTTAGTTACATATTAAACTTTTACTCTTATCATGCTGCAGTGTATCAACTGTTTTCCAAAAATGCTCCCCCCCCTTCTACAGAGCTACGTCTTACGAATAGTTCATAATCAGAAAATGTAAAATCGAAAATTGTCATTGACAATAAAATCGATGATGAAAGTTGCTTAACTTTAAAAACATACAACTTTATTTCACCTATTTACAGTTCTTTGTGAACTCAAATATCAATTATTAAATTTGTTGATCGAATCAGTTTTAGATAAAGAAATCAATTTCAGGGGGGTACTCCCATAATGTTTGATTGGAGGTGTGCTGCTGGGTTCGTGAAAGTCCTACCCTTTACTAGAATGAATTTTGCAAAGTTTGTGACCCTATACCAGAATACCCTTACAATATTTTGTTACTAAAACCTTTGCCCACTTAGCAATCATGTTTTATGGGACTCAATGTACTAGACCAATTTGATTTGATTACTGGACCCCATCCTAGACTAAATGGTTTAAAAACCCTACCCTTTCCAGCTGCACAGACCCGGATTGGCAACGTATTGGAATACACCCCCCTGGGTTTCATACTGATAGTCCGACAGTGGTAGGTAAGCAACAAGTGGTATGATTCAGGGTTCATACAAGCCCTGGAAGACCCTGTAAAATTTTTGAAGCCCTGGAAATCTCTGGAACTTTTTTATTAAGCCCTGGAAAATCTTGCAAAACTATTGAAAAAATAAATTCGGAAAAAAGTGCGTTTTGTTGGTTTCATTACAAGTAACAATCGAGGGGAAACCACTGCTTAATATTGAAGTGATCACTCGGAGCCCATTTTAACATTTAGAATTTTTTGTTTTAAACAACTCATTGTGAACAATATTTTCCTTTCGGGCTCCACTGCAGAGCCCTGGAAAAATGGTAAAAAAGCTCTCGCAAACCCTATACTGTATACATTTTTTAATTTCTGAAGGTGTACGAACTCTAACAATTATTTTCAAAAAAAACTATCAGTGAAATTTTCGGTACAGGCTTACACTAAAATGATAAAGGGTCCAATTTTGCCGTGCGTAATAAGATTTTATATTTGCAACTGACGGTGACAACCGCAGCTTGGATAGGAATGCCGACACAAGCGGGGTGATGCAACCATAAGCGATAAGGCACAACCACTGAACCAGCACACATTCAGAAAGCGAGTCACTTGGGCTCTGACATAGCTGGTCTTGGTACGATCGAAGAAAAAATACAAAGCGTTTTTTACCTGCAATGTTCTTATTTGAATTATTTCCAAGTTCTCCAATTTTCTCTCCACTTCTTCTTTCACACGTGTTTGCGCTGCACTGGCCGCCATCTTGGAATTCCGTGGGTGGCCACTGACCGTTCTTTCTGGATCGCTGGCCCCGAATCTCCTAACCTCGTTCCCAGTGCCATCCGCGCGGGTCAGGATGACACTGCGAACGGAAGTTGCGAATCTCCCAGCCTTTTTCCAAGTGCGTGCAGTGTGAATCGGCTTAAACATTGTTTTGTTTAAAAAGTAAAGTTAGTTATAAGGCCAAAACTTATGTCAAAACTATCACTTTCTAAACTTTGCTTTTAGAAAAACCGGGGCATTTTAAAATACTACAGTAAATGTACCTGTTGTGGAAATCACAAGGCAGTTAGTGTCTGGAAAAGAACATCCGGGCGGTTGGACGCTCTGAGAGTTTTATTGTAAGCAAATGTTTTAATTGCTCTTATACAACTTCAGATCAAGAAGGCTTTACGACCAAGACTTTTCAAATTCCATTCGAATGAGCTGCCTGGTCAGATCTAGAATTGTCGTTTTAAAATGAAGAAAGAAAAACTCAAATAGGTGCGCGTAACTCAGTAAATACGAGAAACCGTTTCTCCAACTAGAAGCGCGGTTCCTGGTAATTGGTCAATTAGGGCAGAGGGCAAAGAGCATCCTCCAAATCCGCACTTAGATCTTTTATTTAGGAGCTTCAAACGTTGTTTAATGAAGCTGAATGTCATTGTATACTTAAAATATTTTCGGTGAAAATTTACCTGTAATCAGTCTTTAATAAAATTGTTTAAAAAGTTTTGTTGCGTGACGAGTTGGCCAAGCCGTACCTTAAAGTAGGTAGCGATATTCTGAGAATATGAAAAGAGTAAAAGAATGGACTCCTGATCTATCTACCTTCGAAAAGACGGAGACTTTTACTTGCGCAATCTATTAAACTACTTCCCTCC
>JAOBRG010369038.1:0-11971 GCA_027574985.1 Umimayanthus nakama | reverse complement strand
AACTGTGCGAGGACAACCTTCGCCTCGGTTTCATGTAAAAGCTTGGTTACCTTTCAGGAACCGTGAAAAGGTCTATTAGTTTTATTTAACATACCTACATATCGCGTAAACAAAGTATAAAGTCGTGGCGAGAAAAGTTTAGTTACGCGCCTTGAAACTTTCCATTAAAACTGGCTAGACCAACATGTAAGTTCTACCGGGATTTTGCTGTAGAAGAACAATACCTGAGCCATCTCAGCCTGCGACTGTTTAAGTGACTGCACCATTTTTAGCAACTGTTGAAGACCGTTCAGCCGTTCATCGAGTCCCTTGATCTCCTTCATACTCGCATTGTTCAGTGCCTCTGCACGGAAAATGGAATCAGTTATGAAAACTCTATTTTTTAGATCAAATTTTCAAAGAGTTTTTTATATTGACAATACCAACTGTTGCTAATATCACCTGAGCTACAAAGAGGGAAAAGGTAATCAGGATTTCTGTAGGGCACATACACGAAAACTATTGTTTCAGCACTTAGTGTTAAATTCCACGAACAGCATCAAAAATTGTCTTGTCAGTTTTTGTTTAACTTGAAGAAACACTGTACTTAGCAAGAAATAAGCTCGCTAAGTAGAACACACCTAAAACTTTCAAGAACAAAGTGCTCACTAGTGAACAAATACAGGTTTCGATAACGCAAATTCAAAATTCTTGTCCAATACGGTTCATGGCCATCTTTCATTGGATATCTGATGGTTGTTATAGGATTGAATGAAAACAGACTGACGATTGTTGAAATAAAAGCTCTTTGGATGAGTTCATTTCGAGTGTACTTATAGTCAGGTCATATTTTGCAATTTCAAATTTATTTAGATTTATTTTTTACTAAAACCCCATACTTCTCGAAGTTTAACTAGTACAGTACGTGTACACAAAAACTGCTCAGCACAAGGTACAAAGTATAAAATTTAATTACAAATTTACAATGCGTCCAATTCGCCCCTCCAGAAATTGCGGACGGACTGTGTACGTCTTCCAAAACGGTCGCAGCAGGCAATGCAATAAGGATGTTTGACCAAACTATCACTGATTAACAAATTTCCGAACACTATTGCTTTTGCACAATACATGTAACTTTTTCCCATCCAGTAGTCTAAGCATGCAGTTAGGAAATTCACTGTCCGAACGACAGCACGGTTTGCACCGGCTAATGACTGTGTATCGTTCGTTCTTTTAAAACTAGTATTTGTAACATTGCCTCCTGGGACCGTTTGGGTGGACGCACCTAGGAGTTTCTAGAGTAGTGAATAAGTTGTACTCGCACATTACAGCATGAATTACTCTTAATAAGTTTCTAAGCCTTCACTTTATCTCACCCAAAACCTGCTTCACTTCTGTCATTACAGAATCCAACACTGCTTCATCAAACTGAAAAAAATATTATCAAAAGTGTACTCAGTTTTTAGTAACTTTATTCATAGCTGTTTCCTCAGATTCCAACACGGCACTTGTTCAAAATGAGCCAAGTTCACACCAGCTTCAACAGAAAACACACTGCACAAATTTGAAACAAGTTATTTCCAAATTTACAGTAAAATTATAGCATTTTGAAAAACTGACAGACTTCCCGTTAAAATCAATAACAACAATAACAATAATAGCAAATTCCAAGTTAATAAAAACACTCAAAACAAACATTTGGATTTAAAATAAGTAGTTAAAATATTTGACTATACAAAAACACAATCGAAAACACTTAAAAACAAAAAATGTTAAACTAGTCTAAAGAACAACGGTTTATGAAATTTATCTTAAAATGCCGTGTTCAGATTCGCTGCAGTCTTGATTCGTGGCCTCGTGGTGTAATATTTTCCTTTCACGTTTTTGGGGCATTACTTTTTCTTCTAACCCGTATCGTCTTTCAGATGTAATTTTGTTCCAGAGCAATAAGTTTCTATCGAGGATAATATATAGAGTTGATTACCTTTTTGGGCGTATCCAAATCCGAATGCTTGGTTCAGTAGTCGAACGATTTGAACTAAATATTTACTATTAGCTGCACATCCCCATACACTGTACTTCTGTGCCAAACATAAATACGGAAGGTATCAAGCTTCTGAATAGGATATGCTACTCTTTCGCAGTAAAACCATAAAACTTGCAAACCCGCAAAATATACATCCTGCTACTTGCTTTCCTTGTTAGTTCTCGAACTGCAAACATGTTCCAATTTGTTTGATCCCCTTGAAGATAATCCCCAAGAGTTTCAGCCATGGTTTGCGGGTGATAGTAAGGACTGGCTCAGAATGACTGGTGGTAATGTTACCATGTACTAACATTTCCCGGGTCTTTGCAAAATTCGGAAACATGCGCTGGTTACTGTCCATTGTTTAATGTTAACGATCTCGACGGGCGAAGTATCGTAGCAGGGATTTACTTTGACCATTAAAGTTCTAGGTTGTCGAAGAAGACCTTTTATTTGTACCCAGAGTTACAAAGTGTAGTTACACGAATGTCTGCAAACTTTACCAGCTTATATGAAAAATGAACGGTGGCAATTATCGGTACTATTATGAGTTTATTACCACTATGACTTCTTCTCTTTTGAGCTCATAATGTTGACTACGAGACTTGTAGTACTTAATCAGAAGAACGTTCCTGAGATTTGAGTTTGACGCGACAATGACTTCTTCTCATGAATTTGGTCGCACGAAAAAGTTGCACTCGTGGTCAAATTCGAACGTGTTGTCAAACGCAATGTTCTTTACGAATAGTAACTTAGTAAATGCGTTATCTGTTAAAACCTAACTGTCATTAAATTAGATTTGAGGGAATTAACAGGGCATACCAATCTGCAAATCTAGAAACTTCCTGAGAGTTCAAGAGATTTTAAAAATGGTACCCCAGACTAACAGTGTATATATACAGTATGTTTGTATCTGGTTTGTTGACACTGCACTGTATAACTTTCAGAGGTACGATCGTTTGATTTACCTGTTCAATTGCTGATAGGCTTTGCCTTGCCATATCCTGTAAACTGTTCTTGTGATCCTAACAGCAGATAGACATTCAGCAGCATAGATTACAAGACTGGGTGTGAAAATCTGGACTCCAATTTACACTTGTCAGGTAGTTTGCAAAATGTACCAGATGAAACAAAAATGCATATAAATGACCTCAGAAACAGTATTGAGTATTGTCAGAATCTGTCTGTAGTCAATTGGCCAAGAATTGCTGACAATGGTCAACCAAAAATCATCATACAACTATAACGACTAACAGACTATACTGGGTTTGTTCTCGTCAGTGATCCAGTGTTACTAGAAGGAGGTTCTTGTAACATAACGGTAACCAGGCGTTTCGTTCCCAAGACGATTCGTTCCCAATGATGGACGGTTCGTTCCCAGCACAGACGATTCGTTCCCAGACTGAAGACGATTCGTTCCTAAATGTAAACATTCACCTCCACTAAATTATGGAACGAACAGTGTGTGTGTTAAAGTCGTTCATAACACAAAAAAAGTCTTACTTCGTACGGTGTAGTAGACGTTAAGTATCTTTCTTTGTCCATAAGTTCAACAGATCGAGAGACGACCTCTCGATTTTACATAAATTGATCTAGGCAACTAGTTCACTTTTTAACCAACATAACTTGTGATGCCGGTAATTGCAAGAAATACTGCATCAGTATCTGTGTAACATGACCTGTGAAATTCAAGGCAAATAGCCAGTAAAATTCTAATAAAAAGGTCGTCATCAATCTTTTTTAATTAAAAGTTTTCATTTGCTTGCATGACCCCATTTGAAAATAAAGTTTGTTTCTGTAGTTGTGATGAGTTTTAACGTTTAAAAAGTAGAATTTTCCGTGTGTTGAAACATGCAGTTCTGTTAGGCTTTTACTGACACTAAGTCCCGCTGTATGGCAGTCCACTGTAGATTACAGTATAAGTCAGATGTATATGTAGGACGTTGTTTGTGTATGGGAGGTAGTCTGGGCCCCTCCCCTACAGTAAATCCGCCACTGGAAGTCATGTTCATTGTTATCAAGTAAAACCTTTTATGCTGAGAGATTTTCACGAACAACTTACCTGTGCCCTGATCCAGTCAAGCAGCATGACATCTCCCTGCGGACATACTGTGTCTTGTCGGCCTTGCAGAAGACACGGCAATACTGGAATCTTACTCAGTACGGGAATCACCTGGTCGAAACTGCATGGGTAGCAAAAATGACAATAGCATGTCAACATTATTTTGTCATTACAGTACTTAATATTAATAAGTTGTACTCCATTATTTTCGAGTCGCCCTCTACTCTGAGAACGAAAGATCTCATCAATTGGATAAAAAACACAAAACAAATAACCAAAACCTTAACTCTTAAACTAACCATCCGTAAAGAACAAACAATAGCATATTGTTAAAAAGTGTCAGTTATTGTTACTGTTATTGTTCAATGACCAACGGAATACTCCATTCGCAGAGTAGAGCCTTACTGTTATTTTCACAAGCAACTTACTATACATGTACCATTTACAGCGAAATTTTTGTAACTCTATTTCTAAATTTATGTACACTGTATGTAAACACTGTGCAGTCAAATCTACTGTACTTAAAAAATGAATTGCAAAAACCTATTGTGGCTTTTGTTGAAGTTGAAACAACCCTTTTAAAATCATATACCGGTACAGACTAAAACGGCAATTGGATGCACACTGGGTAACTCCAAGAAAAAACCCCGATTTTTATGGTAATTCTGGTACTAAACCTAAAAAATGCACGATCTACCCATGTTTGATACCCTAAAAATGGGTAGACTGGGAGCAGTTCCTATGTTTTCTCTTGAGTTCAATGAGCCACAGAAAGACATAGCAAGTTTTTCGTACGCTAGCATTTGCAATATGTTTCAGCAGCTCAACATACTCAAGAGAAAAAATAGGGACTGCTAGCAGTCTAAAAATGGGAGTTTTTATCCTCAAATATTTTCAAAAACTGTAAAAACAGCTGCTCTATTTCCCTTCCTAACAATCTAAAGAACTTGTTTGTTACCTCTACAGAGAGCATCAAAGTGATGTCTAAAAATCCTAAACTGCAAGACCAATTGGTACCCTAAACATGTTAAATTAAAATGGAAACTGTAACTTTTACTATCAGGCCTTCCCTCCAGTGAAATTTAATCCCCCTTGGAAAAACTTGAATACAGAAATGAGACTTCCAAACAAAATTTAATAAAATCCATATCAAAGAATTCTTGACAGATCCTTACTTTGTTAACAGGTCGACATATCTCTGTCTAGCACCAAGGAAGTCGCTGTATGCTTGCTGAACTGATGTTGCATGAGAACTGAAATCCCTGAGAAACAGAAATAACTGCAAAGTTTCCCATCTGGTTATTAATAATCAAATACAGTGACACCTGAGCTATCAAACAACTCCTTACTTTAAGTTGCCAGACTGTGCTTTCGAAAGGCTAATGTAAGAAAACATAATGTCAGCTAGATTACTATACCGGTACACCAAACTTACAGTGTATGAGCGAAAACATAATTGTACCACATAATTGTAACCCTGCTGATCAAAACTCTTGTTTATCACATAGTTACATTAAGGTTACATGTGCCTTCACCATGCAACTATATTCAATCTGACTGTTTCTTACAGTACCTTGAGATGCTTTCTAAGTTGGCCACCACAGACGCCCAGCCCTGCTGCTGCCATCTCTGTTCATTAACAAGCGACTCACAGCTGTCTGACAACTCTTCTGCATACCCATTGAACTCCTTGAATCATTGAAATATAAATTAGAAAACGTATACTAACGTTTTAAGTTAGCAAGACATAAAAAATATAGTTTTATTACATACATGTAGATCTATATGCAACACAAAGTCATGTCTGATGTTCATGTACATGTAATCTACATGACTGTACATGTATAAGTACTGCAGAACAACAGGTCTGAAAATAAGTATTTGATAAAAAAAATTATTAACTTTGTTTTTTATACAATCGTCATGTACTATATAAAATTTATTTATACTTTTTTTTACCACTGATTCTATGTACGGTACAAAGATTTCTCTCAAGCCAAGTATACTTATAATTATACAAGCAGAAGTTAAACATTATACAGTATATTAGGCACTTCCTTCATTCAATATGACTGTACAGAGTATTGTTTGATGAAGAATGTTCCCATCAGTGACAAACATTGAATACTAGTATATACATTTCTACTAACGGTAATTTACAATATAGACCTTACATGTATCACAGTTGGGGTTGCCATCAAGGTGGGTAGACAAAGTGGCTCAAAACAAGAGCGCTTATATGGAATTTCAGTATTGCATTTTTTATTAATACACTCTACTGTAGTTTTAAATAAGTTATGAGTTGAAAACTTAAATGTTGCGAGAGAGGAACTGAAGGCCAAAATTTGAGGCATGTAGCCACATACAGTATGAAAGTGTCTAGAACTTTGCAATTTGGATTTTTCCATACATTTGTTTAAAAGTTTTTCGCTGCATGGTGAAACACAACTGACAACAGAGAAATGTATGGAAAAATTCACAAACACTGTGACCTAAGATGCTTCCGTATGCTGTTTATACATGCCTAAAACTTTGGCATTCAGTTCCTCTCTCGTAGTATTAAATTTTCAACTCATACCTTTTTTTAAAACTAGTGTTATTAATGGTATTTGACATCCAAATTCCATACAAGTGCTATAAAATATTGTTTTGAGCCACTTTGCCTACCTGCCAAGATAGCAGCTGAAATCATGATAAGGTCTATTAATAACACACTACATGTAGTCTTGTTAATTCATTATAACACTTACAGAAGCCAGTTGTGCTCTAGTTACAAGTGTCTCATATGTTGAAGGCAGGTCAAACGACTCCTCAGCTTGTTCCTTTAAACTGGCCTCTGGAACAAAAAAAAAGTGACTTGATCAATTACATGTATGAGGCAGCATTTCAAGTGTTCAACCTACAGGTATTATAATTATACAATCATGTCAATAACTAGAACTTGCCTCACAAACTAAAACCAAGTCTCCCTCTGGTGGTGAGAAAACATTTTCTGCTTCTTTCGTGCCTCAGGCAGAGGAAAATAACACTTAACCTCATCACATGTGTGCCCAAATCATTGCTACAGTTGTACATTTGAGTCCTGAAATAGTACTTATTTCATTCCACGAGTGTCACTCACAAATTTTACTGATTGGGAGGTTGGAAGGATTTTTTGGAGTCTGACATTTTGGGCAAAAGGGGACTTTTTGGTGGGTTTGCAAAAAAAATTCAGGGATCTCTTGGGTGCTGTGTACTTTTCATCAGCTGAAATCAACAATAACAAAAGTGCAATTTACTGTTGGTGTGGGACTTTTTAGGGGTACTACTCTATGTTCTTAAAAAGGTATGTAGGATCTGGATTGGGATTTTTTTGGGAACAAGAAATATAACCTTTCTTGGATCTCCCTCCCCCTCCCCACATCATTAAAATAGCTGAGCACTTGGGGCCCCAGGGGTTGCATGTACACAACTCAACCTACCTGATCCAAGGTTCAGGCTAGGTGATGGGGGAACTGATGACTCTATGGTGGTCTTACTGAAGAGAAATATTGGATTGGTCTCCTACAAAGAAATGTAAATTACACACAATGAGATAAGACTATTAGGATTACAATTTACATCAATCTTGCCTTTGGTGTTGACTCAGCCTAAACAGGGGCAGTGCCCACACTACATAATTTATTGGAAAATATAAGTTGTAATTTTTATTGCATGCCCTGGCACAAACCTTAAAACAGTTTTCATTTACGAGTGGCCAAATGGAGACCTGAGTGCAGTTACCTGGTAAATGGTCCCTTACAAGTGCCAAAAAACCTACAAAGTACATGTAAACTGGGCTTAACACAGAATCTTTGTGTTTGTGCTCAGGTAACCTGGGTGCGAATTAAGGGCCTTAAAATGGCAATAAAAAGCAGGACAAATATTGTTTTGTAAATTAAGGCCCAACAGGTAAGCAGCCTACAAATTTCAAATAAGAACTCATATCAAAAAACTCTTTTCTTCAAAAGCAAAATTTAAAATTTGTCGGCCAGACAAAGTCCTTGGATCACAACCAATGTACTCTCATGCTCAAAATAAACAGGGAGAGGGGGGGAGTTCATTTTTCCATGATTTTTTGAGATCCCCTCTCTCACAGCTTATTATTTTGACACCCCCCTCCAATGTACTCTCATGCTCAAAATAAACAGGGAGGGAAGGGATTCATTTTTCCATGATTTTTGGAGACCCCCTCCCTCACAACTTATTTTGACACCCCTCCCCTCCTTCGTTTACTAATTTTTCAAATTTTACGATGGAATACAAAGAAGTACAATATTATACAGTATCATACAGTAGACTATTGGTGTTTCTTTACTATAAGTGACTCCACAGTACGAGAAATATTGATGTTGAGCCAAGTTTATAAAGTGTTTGAGGATAATCCAGTTTTTATCCCGTCTCTTTCATATTTTGTTTCCAACCCCTCTGTCGACCCCCTTTTTAAAAAATTTTTCAAAATCTCTGACTACCCAGGCATTTAGTTTGACTCCCCTCCCTGTTTATTTTGAGCGTGACAGTATTTAACCCACAATCCCATTCAGATTCTACTATTTTGTTCAACTACTCAGACAAATAAACAAACACTATTGTATGATTTTAAAATTAAAATTATGTCCGGCATAACTCATTGCAATAATGTTAATTCCAACAGCTATGGCTGAGACAATGATACTTGACATTTAACAAGATAGTAAATGTGCATAAACTCCCAACATCTAGATAAATAAACACCAACCTTAAACAAGGCTCCACCTTCCCCCCCAAAAATAAACAAATGCAGTACTTTTGAAAATAGAGAGCAGTGCTCTTTCGTTATTTTGCTGATGGAAAACAAACTCTGTAAAAATATTTGGCTGAAAATGGTGAAACTTTAATAGGCATAAACAAGTACTGTACCCACTTTAAAGAGTCCCCAACTCTTGTTTGACTAAATCTGATATAATTTTTTGAGTACACCCGTAAACTCTCCTCAGCTAATACTCACAGTGCCGACACTGCCATAGTTACACACCCTGACAGCGGGGTCCAGGGCCTCTCCCCCAGCAGTAAGCAGCACCTGTTTATCTTCGGCAATCCCCACAGTGCTGGCAATGGCCCCCATCAAGGTGTTGACGCTAATGAAACAAGTTAATATAACCACATGTATTTATATTTACCTGAACATACTTCAATTTATTTAATAACTTTTCATTCACCAAATGAAGGCTTCGATAAGCAAATGCAAATGATGACTACATGTACACATCTTATAATCATGAAGTGAGAAAAGTTTTTCTTGCTTAATATTTAACTATGATTATTGACAAGCCTAAGCTTGCAAATCATCCTGAGCCTTAGTCGCAAGTTTTCATAGGATGAAATAGCACTGTCTATAGACTGAGCAGTTTGATCTATATCAGACTGAGGGCCTGTTTACATGGAGGTGGGGTACCCCAGGTAGGTGAGGTAGCCCGGCGAAGTGAGGTAACCCGCCTGTTCATTTAAAGTCTCTTTTTATCTTGATCACGTTTACATGAGAAGTGGGGTACCCCACCGAAGCTGGTTACCTGTTAGTTACATGTTGAGCAATGAATACAAAACAGCTCTCAAACCGTTCTGATGCATCCTCAAAGGACAAAGTAGTTCTGTGTGTAGATTATACTTGTATCATATACACTGATCAATGTATTTCTACATTCATTACTCTGTCATAATAATTTATCATAATTATACATGTATATGCATGGAACACTTTTATAGCATACATGTAGATCTACTGAAAACCCAATGTGCACAAAATAATAAAAGCATGCATGTACCTACATAGCAGTTGTCAGGGTTTTCAAATCGGTAAAAGAGTGCACCTATACACTTGTAGTTTATTTAGATCCATTTCAGACTGATAGTACTCAGGTAACTGTTCTCTCATGTTGGGGACTCTTTGATTTGAAAACACCCATATTACTTCTGTTGTCTTCAGACTTAATTTATTTTTTACTTAATACTGCTTTGCAATATGCATTGCTCAATCTTTTGAGTCTGAGCACTCTGGTATTCAGAAATATCATGTGCCACTGTTTGTCAGAGTGAGATGTGTTGACTGCTTGCTGAACAATTGACTTGCCTCAATTTTCAAACCACCCTGAGCTGCACTGATCTGACCTCAAAGGTTAAAACAGTTCTGTCATCAGACTGAGTTGATATTGGACACGTATTTTGTTCATTCACTGTCACAAAAAAGTGCAGGGATTTTTTTGAATTTAATACTTTTATCAGTTCAAATCAACAATAACAAAATTTACTGCTGGCGTGGGATATTTTTGGGATTTTATGGGTGTGCTGAAAAGAGTGTGGGAAGACAAATGCTGACGTTGGGATATTTGTAGGTATAAAATATGAACCTCTACATTAGATTACTGTACATGTGTATGTTATCTCCTCTTTAATGCTACAACAATGCTCAACTGTTTGTCACAAACTTCTCTTCTGGTATATAGGAACTGCTTCTTTATGTGTGAATATGTATGTGTGGTTATGTACACACGGATGTGTGTATACGTATGCCCAACCCTATTTGGTAACTTCAGGTTGTCAGCAACTGCAGCATTTTTACAGAAAAATTAGCTTAATATGGTAATTTTTAAGCACATAATTTATGGGTGAAATAAAGCAGATGTGTGTGTGTGTGTGTGTGTTTGTGTACTTAGTATTATGAAAGCTATAAATCTGTATAAACAAAAAAGTTTATACATGTAAGTAAAAGTATTGTTAAATATTTGTTTATTTGTTTGCCGTTGTCGTCAACACTCATTAAAATTTGAGTATTATAGACGTTAAGAAAAAGGCTGGTATAGAAAAAGTTTATTAATATTAGTCAAACGACTAGGTAGTGGACTGATGCAGATGTTTTTGTGTCGGGCCATCAGTACAAATTTAATTCATCTTTTAGATACATAAATCATAATCACGTAACATAAATCACTTTTAATTAATCTTAACATAATTTGTGTTCACCTTTCCATAGCCAGCTCCATTTGAAATGTATGCATCGACCCGCTGTCCACCAGAAATACATGAAGCATTTTGATGCTTTTTCTTTCCAAATTTAGGACCTTGTATCTTCCAGCTAAAAAATCTTCAGAGATAACGATGGAGCCCCTTTATGGGTTGCAGATTGGGACAGCGACGGTGTTGAAGTTGAACAGAACAGAAACTCCACAAAAGATAAAACGGTTCGCCACAAAGCGGGTCCAACATTTTCGTCTTTTTTCATGACCAACGTCAAAGATTAATCATCGACGAACTGCTGCCTATGTCATATTCATTTACAGACAAGAGTACTGTCTCTTCATGGCACTCGATCACTTTGAATCAGCAGAAATATCGCTAAATAAAGATGACTTCACTTCACTTCCTTTGACCTTGGAAATAGCGGCAGTACGCACGCTTTGATGGGGTAGTTCCGCTGTCAAACCCACGGCGCAGCGACAACGAAAAGGCGCCAAAAACGAAAATGACGACAGTCGTTGGCGGGTACTCCCAGGGTTTGACCGAAACGCTAATGCACTTATTGTTCAGTTGTGTTTTTCCAAGGAATGAGATTGTTTGCTGAGCGGGCGATGAAAACGCAAAGTCATCTAGGGGGGTCCATGGGCATGCTCCGCCGGAAAATTTTTGAATTTTGCATTTCTCGAATCACCGGAAACGCATAAATTTATTAAAATCAGACACATTTAAAGATTTATAGCCTTTTCTATGGAGGGTGAAAGAAGGAATTTTACGAAATTTTACAAGCACTTCTGACGGCCAAAACAGTAGAGTAATTTTGATTTTCTTTGAAGCGATGCAATGATTCCAAGCTGATGGAAATTTTGTTTTTGCAGCTGACTTTCAAGAGAGAAACC
>JAOBRG010369027.1:0-11972 GCA_027574985.1 Umimayanthus nakama | reverse complement strand
TTTTGAGGACTGACAAATATCGGAACTCGTCTCAATTTGTTCGTAAAAAAAACTTCAAACACTACAGTATATCGGTAGGTGAAAACTCTATATATTTTACTCGAGTCTTTTCTAGAAATTATACATAACTGTATTTTAAGTAACATACAGTTTTATATTCTCGTATTTTGACATTTTTACTTTAACCATTCCATAAACGGTCTTTTTTCTACGCAGTCACCATGATGCACATACATCTACGTAGTCTCTTTCCTTCTTAGTGCTCTTTCCTTTTTGAAACTTTGTCATAGAAATTACTTTCTTTTTACTAGTTTTGCTCCTTCTTTTGATATTTTAATAGTGTAGAGTGGGCGAGGCACTAAAACTATTGTGAAGTGTTTCTGAGTAGAGACGTTATACTCATGGTGTTATCATTAAACGATGTGTGTTTGCTGTAGTTAAAACTTACAGCAAACTTCATATATATTAATATTGAAGTCATCATTCACGGATACAGTACTAGTTAGGGCAGGTGACTAGCGCCCTGATAAATTATTGAGCCTCGTTTGATCCGCAACTTTATTAACCAATTATCGATAGCGAGAAACTCCGTTGACACAGCATCTGCCTCGTAACTTGCATAATTGGGTTTTACTTTTGTGTACAGTGGGGTACTTTCTTTGATAGTTTTTCCATTTGAAACAAGTGTTTCACACTGAACCAAGTATTAAAAGTATCATCAGTTTTAAATTGCACTCAGAGCAGACCGAGCCACTTACAGCTAAACTTTCAAACCATTGTTTTCCCAAAAACGTGGAATACAACCACAGAATTTAGTTAAAATGAGTAGTGAAAATGTTTAGCAATATCAAGCAGTTCAGGATAGTTATGTAAATATTAATGATTGTAGACTTTGTAAGTATTTTTTTTGCAGGTTTGGCCGTGTACACGATTATTGTATCATGTTAATAAAGCAAGTATTCAACTTACCTGTCTATCTACTTAAACCTACCTGTTCATCAACCAATTAATCCATTCATCCATAGTTCCACTCACTCATTCTTTCATTCATTTTTTTTTATTTATTCATCTATTTATCCAGGCAAGCGACTTTTTTCTTTTCGTTCATCGGTTAATTCATACGTCTATCAACTGATAGCTAACTGATCCATCCATGCATCTACCCGTAAACCAACCTAGCCAACACTCCCACTATCCATCTTGATATAACTTTATACACGCTTTTTCATAAAATAGAGCGCATGCGCAAGCAACCCTTGCAAGAACGGCGCCACGTGTATTCCAAACTACAATGAGGCGAGTTACCAATGCGCATGCGCACCGAAGTTCAGCGGAAACTACTGTGGAGCTTATTTGGCAGGCCAAGGTTGGTACTGAGATAGTAGCAGTGATTACCCTCCCCCCCTCCTCCTCCATGGTAGCAAAAAGAATGCTAGGAATGTGATCACGAGGTGTTGATTACCCTAGGTGTCAAAGGGGTACTCCAGTGGCCAAAGTCACTTTTCGGAAACTAACGTAAAATTGGCTGAGAAAAACGAATTTGTCACTCTTTTTGCCCAAAGAAGTATAAAAATGTGCAAAAATTAGTAAAAACCGAACTTTTCCGAAGATTTCCGACAAAAAGTGTTTTACCAGTGACGTAGAAAGTTCCACCGGTGACGTAATCCTTGGGAAAAAATTTACTTCCGGTTTAAGCTTCGTTATTGTAAGTGGCTCCGCAATATACTAGAAACACCGATGTTGAGGGAAGTTAATTACTGATAAAGTGTTTAAAGATAATTCTATTTTCGTTTTTGCTCTTTCATATTTTGTTCGTTTGTTTTTCATTGATTATTCTAGTTTCTGTTTTCTTTTCTTGACAACGTTTGAGCAAAGCAAAATTTTGAGCGAAGTTACACCATAAAGTGAAGACTGAAAGATCTTTCGACCCAAAGGGTCCTCATCAGTTCTGATCTGAAGTCTTAAATTATTTAAAATTTCAACTATGAAAATCAAAAAACGTACTCGTCCCATAGGGAATGGTTGGCTTCGATAAAAGAATTGACGAGTTTCATTTTTCTGTTGCATGCAAAGAAAAGATGTGAGTTTCAAAGGGTAATTAAACCGTTTGGACAATACAAACATTTAATTTTAAGTCGCTTCAAAAAAACATTTGTTGCTCGGCAACTAGTTAATGCTTCATCTGATTGTTCGGGTCTGGGGGATCGCGCCTTGCAAATACTCAGCCTTGCTGTTCATCTGGAGGTGAGGTAATTCTGAGTCATGCTTGTGTCTCACCCCTGTGATGATTGACACCCCTTGTTGGATTTGCCTTGTAAGTGGATCGTTGTGGGTGCTCGTGACCCACATATCAAGGATTATTTCTTTTCCCCTATGATAATCGAGGACATCTTTCGCAAGGGCATTGTTGGCTTGTTGTTTTTATCACAGCTTGATGCTCAATTGATCTTTTGTAAGCGTTCCGTGCAGTCTCTCCAATATCATAATATGAGACTGTTGGTTCGCCCACTACAATCTGGTCATCTGTGGCTCTTGGTGAAATGGTGTCTGAGCCTTTTGTTCGGCAATTGCGACACTCAATTCGATAACAGCAGCTATTATGTGTGCACGGTACACTCTTCTTCTTGTTCGGTCTTATTTCTGCACTGCGGCAGGCCAAGCAATCATCTCTGTGACACGGCCCTATCCAGGGATCTTTTGCAAGTCTTGATCTGATTTTCCGGCCTCATCTTTCTACGATCTTGACACGCCAACCGCGTTCTTGTGCCATTTTTCTCACTCTCTCGCAGCATGTTTGCAAGTTTCCTTGTGGTGTGGCTTGGACGAACATAACTGTTGAGTAGCCACCGTTCTTGTACCGGTTTGATTTTTCTGCCAATTTCTTCTTTCTCTTAAGTCCGTAGCTACTGGCTCGCACTCGGCTAGAAAACTCTGACAGTAACTGGATTTTCTCTTTTTCTAGTTCTGGTGACGTATTCTTTATGATTCTAAATGCCTGTTGGGTTAAAGCCGTTCGTTTTCTGTAGAACTAGTATCTGGCTTTCTCGCTAGTGATGCCATTCTCATCTTTCCGCTCAATATACACATTTAGGTCTAGAGTAGGAAGTTTTTTGTTGTCATGGTGCGTGGGCGTGTCTTCTTCCAGTTCAATCATTGGGCTGATGGAGTTGCCCATTTTTTCGCAGTTTTCTCAAGGTCATCTTGTCGGTTGGTATTTGTTTGTCTGCTTCTATTTCTTTTGGCAGGATGCTAAGCGTTTCTCCATCCCATCTGGTTCCTGGTGGCAATGCTTCAGTGACGTGGTTTTGATCGTCAATGGATCTGAAGTACAAGTGGAGTTTGAGACCATTTTCTCTGGCAAGATGGAGGAATTGTCTGTCCCATCGGAGCATAAAGATACGTGCGATTGAGCCAGAGAGTTCTAATCCTATCAGACCACCGTCTTCTTGGTTTCTGGTATTGCCAAAGAATTGATACACATGGTGTTTCATAAGTGCTACAATCGCCAGTTCCAGTACTTTACCGAAGACTTTCTTCTCCTCGTCTGGGGTCGGCAGTTGCTTTGGTGGGTTGAACAGGCTGCACACATCTTGACCCTTTTCCTTTTCTTTATACAATTTTCCCATTACTTTGGCAGTTGTAATTTCGACCTTTCTTCCTCTGGTCCCTTCCTTCCTACTTCGGCAGTCAAGCTCTTCTAGGCCAAGTCTCTCAGTTTCTTCTTTATCTAGGCAGATTGGTAGTAGTTTTCCTGCTTCTGTCCAGTTGACGTTTTTCGATCTTAATGTCTGTATTTTCAAACTCTTCCCTAATGGCGGCAGCAGTCTCATCTGCCAGTAGGCTAAGGTAGAGAGCTTTGACACCCATGCTGCCAACAATTAGGTTTTTGAGGCCATTGTGCGAGTTGACTTCTTCAAACGTTGCTATCATTTCTTCTGTAGATCTGCATTCGGTGCCTCGATCCATTTTAACTGCAAGATGGTTGAAGATGATTGACTTAAGGTGTGACAGTTGGCCGTTGGGAGATTCTGTGGCGGCACAAATAGGACGACATGGGAGGGCTGTCTGGCCAGGTTGTATCTTCTTGTGATCTTTCAGGCTAAATCTAAGCCACGGTGGTTCCAGGTTGGTATTGGTCAGGGCTGCTTTTGTGCGTGTGCCGTTGTCCCATTTAGGTTTCTGGCAAACTGGAAACTGTAGGCGTTAATGATCTTCTCGTTGGTTCGCGTCTCTTGGTCACGGATTATTGTGTCTCGACCGATATTTGGAGCTGCCATGGCTTTAAGGCTCTCTGCAAGTAATGTTGAGACAAAGTCTGTCGGACTTGTCGGTGACTGTCACTACTTTTTCTTTGTTCTTGGTAAGTTCTGTTAATTCCTTTAGTCCTTCTTGTTCTTGCTCTGTGAGACTGTTGTCCTTGGGGTACCCTTTGGAGTCACACCGTTCTCGTAGGTATTGTTTCGTTTTGTTCTCAAAATTCATATTCCAGGGCTGCCATCTGGATCTCAGTCTGGTTCGACGCTAGTGAGGAGATGGTTACTCTCCTGTTTGTTGTTAAGTCGGTTGGCCTAGCTTTGTTGAAATGCAGTAGGATGTTATTTTCTTTGTCAATGATTGCGTGGCTTCTTCTTCTTCTGTCTCATTCATCTCTTTCCTGTCATTTGAAATTTTCCCGCTTTTTTAATTCGACTTTAACTGTTTATTGAGACTGTATTGTGAGTTGCAAATTTATGTGGTAATTGTAGCACAGTTTTCACATTCTGAGAAATGTCTCTTTCATCTACATTGTAGATTGAAGGTGCGGGGATCGGCATTTCAGGACTAAAGGATTGGTCGGAGATTTTAACTCCTTTTACGGTGTCGGGCAGGGGTGCTTTGTTAGTGAATCTGTTAGTTAGGTGTTTTATCTTTCTTTTATGCTTGTGTTTTACCTGTTTTCTCTTCTATAGATGTTTCTGAATTCGTCAGCTACAGGGCATTCGATGGGTATGATTTCTCTAGAGTTAGGACCCGTGCAAAAGAACACAGCATACTGGCGCAACATCGCCCAGCACTGTTGGGATAGTATTGGCTGATGTTGGCTTTAAAGGCCCATTCAAAGGGACGCAACATTGTTGGCCAACAACTCCCAACTTTGTTGGGCTCAACAATGTTGTGACTTGTTGCGTCCGTTTGCATGGAACCACAACAATGTTGGCACTTAATAGCACTTGTTGCGTACAGTTTAAAACAGGTCAAACTTTTGGCCTAACAAGTCCCAACATTTCTATTATTCTGTGACCGGCGAAGCGTAGCACAACAATGTTGCACCCGTTTGCATGGGATCACAACGTTGGCCTCGTGAAAACGTCTGCGCTCGCACCTTGTAATTTCTTTTTAAAAAACAAACATTCATAGCGCGCTTTTTTGTTCTGGATTGTTGTATACATGGCGTATCAAGCTAAGTTGAGCGAAATATTTTTAGGAAACATCGAACATATAGGAAAAAAAATCGAAAATTGCGAGTGAATGCACCAAAAGCTGGTCAGACCACGAGGTGGGACAGCTGAATGAAATCCTCGATGAATGCTCTTTCCTCTTGTGTCAAATAGATACTTTATTTATTTATTTATTTATTTAGTTATTTATTTATTCATTCATTCATTCGCTTGTTCGTTCGTTCATTTATTTATTTGTTTGTTTACTTACTTATTTATTTATTTATTTGTTTATCTTGACAATACTTCCAGGCACATAAACAAGAACAGAGAGCATAAGCAATGAGGACGAGAACGTAAACGAGAATGTCACAATACACTTAATTACAGAATACAATTACTTCATGTGGGAATGCAACCACTTGGTTCATCGGTCACGAGAACAAAAGAAATGCTGGCATATGTTGGGCAAAAAGTTTGACTGGTTTCAAACTGGACGAAACATATGCCAACATCATGCAACACAGGCCAACATATTGTACAAACGAACGCAACATGTTGTGCCCAGCATGTTGGCACAACATGTTGCGTTTCCTTTGCACGGGCCTTTAACAAGAATTGATCCCGCAAATTATTGGTTTCACTACCTTTCACTCGCAGATTGTACAACTCTCTACAGAAAGGGCGTAAAAAAAAGCGGCGTCCATTCAATTGATATTAATGGCAAGGGAAATGTGGACGTGTTCTGTGATATGGCTACTGATGGAGGAGGGTGGACGGTGATTCAGAGAAGAAAGAACAGCTCTGTTAGTTTTTACCGGAAGTGGGACGCTTATAAATCGGGTTTTGGGAAACTGATGGGCAATTTCTGGTTGGGAAACATTAAAATTCACAAACTGACCGCCAACGGAAACACCGAGCTGCGTGTGGAACTTGAGGACTGGGACGGGAACACAGCATATGCCAAATATGGTGTTTTTAAAGTGGCTGACGCGAGAAGGAAGTATAGGCTTACCGTGGGCTCATATTCTGGTACAGCGGGTAACGCATTGAATTCAATTAACGGCCAGAAATTTACCACAAGGGACAACGACAACGATAAACATCCGAAAAACTGTGCCAATCTCAGACAGGGCGCTTGGTGGTTCAATGCCTGCTCCCGGTCACATCTGAACGGTCAGTTTTACGGGAAAAAAACCAGTGCCTTAAATGGAATTAGGTGGTGGAACTGGAAAAAGAATGGACTTTCAATGAAGTCTACTCAAATGAAGATCAGGCGTCCTTTTACTGTAGATTAAAGTATCTTAAAACGGCGCTTCGGATTTTGTTTTGTTATGATTGTGTGGAATTTGAGAGGTGAGACAAAATAGGGGAAAAACTTGTTAGAATGCATCAAACACTGTTCGTAAGCAAGCTGATGATAATGTTAATTTCAAAACGTGGTTACATTTAAAATCAACGAAACCCCTTAGTTTAGAAAAATGGTTAGGACCGACCATTTTAAGGAAACTTTTACTTTTTAACCAAAATCTGTGTCTGCAGAAAAGTTTGCTGCGAAACTGAGAACTTTCTTCCTTCAAAGATGCTTTTTAATGAGTTTTACAAAACGTGACACTTTTACGTTGCTTCCTTGTATAGGTGATTACTTAAGATTAAAAATGATAAAAAATGGAATGAAAAGGTAAGGTAAAGCAACAACTGATGTTTAAACAAGATGCAAATTCAGCTGTTACCAAAATAAACTTACTATCACGATCATTTTTGTTGACTTTTACAAGTGCAAACAGCAAATTTTATGTTTTTCACGGTGGACACAATGGTTCGTGTTTAACGTGAACTTTGTCGATGCAGTTCGATGAGCTGTTCGAATGTTCAAAAGGCCATTTTGAGAGACGGTCACTGAGGACAGTCGACAGAGGTCAAGTCACGAGTCGTTTTATACTGTTAAAGAAAAGTATAGGATTGACTTTAAAGAAGGGAGGGAAGGGGGTCAGTTCTTAACGTCAATTTGACCTTAAGCATTAACAAATCGATTTTCTGACGACTCCTTGGACTTGCCTCAGGTCAACTGGTTAATATTTTTGGTAATGGTACGATATATACCGTATTTCCTCGAATAAACGCCACACCTTAGAGCCAAAATATTAGTAAAAGCCTCCCTCGAATAAACGCCGCACCCTGTAATATATTAAAGTTTAAAGTTTGAAAGGCACAGACAAAAATTCGCAACATCGAATTTATCTGGTTTATTACACGTTTACAAGTGCAACAAGTTGTAGCTTTAAAACTGTAAAGCTTGAGCGCTACAACCAGACAAAGAACTGAAGCTTTTTTTCTACCTTTTAAACATTTTAAATAAACGCCGCACTCAAAAAAATGCCCCCACTGATTAAACACCGCACTCAAATCATGAATAATGTAATAAACGCCGCGATGTTTATTCGAGGAAATGCGGTGGGCATGATAAAAAATTGAAAAGCGAAAAGTGTTAGCCATGGATACATAAACAAAGTACCATCTGTGACACAAAACCGACGTAATGAAGAGGTTGGATACAGAAACTGACGAAGTCTAAGTCTTAGTCAGTGTTCATGATCATGCACACCCTTGAACAAACGATGAACGATGAGCATCAGCTAAAATTTTTGACGACTTCGTTTTAATAAACGACCCTTTATGTTATGATGTTGCTGTCTAATGAATTGACTTTTTTACCAGAACCAGTGGGCAGCTTATCCATGTTCTATTTTGCAGCTTTGTAAACTCTATTCGCTGACGTGACTCGTCTGTTTACGACTTATTTTCTTCAGTAAGTTCTTATTTGCCTTCTAAAATTCTGGTATCTTAAGTTTAGCAAACGGGTCGGATAAATTTCTCCCTCACACTTGTAAATAGTTTTAATGAGCATATTTTAAATTTACCCCATTTTAGCTTCTTTAGAACTTATTCCCATATCATTGTGTACACACGCTTTTTTTATAATAACCAGTAACTTTCGGCTCAACCTTGGCTGTTCTTAAATTTTGGCGATTTCAGCCTCAAATTGCTTTTAAATTGTTCTTATTTTCTGGTAATTCCACTCGGAACAATGAAACGACACTAACTATGACACGCTTTTTTTATAAGAACAAACTTTACAAACTTTTTGGCTGAGTACGTTTTTTCTGTTTGATTTAACTACTCTTAAATATTGTAAATTTTTTGCACAGGTACTGAAAAAAATAAATTGAATTGAATTAAATTGAAGAACACCCAGGCTGAGATTTGCCCAAAAGTTAAGAACAAGCTAAGAACAATCACCAGGCTGAAATTTTGATCAGAAAAATTTAAGAAACTTATTTAATCATTGTACACAGATTGACATATGTACCTGAAAACAAATCTTGTCGGAATTTATCTTGGTCATTGGGCGTTGAAAGAGTGCTCGTCACGTTCGCGAACGCTGTTTTGACAGTTTCAAGTTTTTCGCAGGATGAAACTACAGCAAACATATGTTTCTTAGTGCCACAATACATGCATTGTTCCGGGCAAATAATTCACTTTTTAGAAATATCAGGAAATAAGAACAATTTAAGAACAATTTAAGGCTGAAATCGCCAAAAAATTAAGAACAGCCCAGGCTGGGCCGAAAGTTACTGGTTCTTATAAAAAAAGCGTGTATTTCATACTGCTGTACTGATGTGAAAAAGTTTGACACTGTCTATGCATTGTCCGCGAACGTCACGAGCTTGCTTATCACTCTTAATGACGCAGCTAATTTTAACAGATCTTTTACACATGATGTACATCTAATTCTGTATACAAGAATTAAATAAACCTTCTAAAATGTTTTGATCCAATTTTCAGCCTGGTAATTGTTCTTAGCTTGTTCTTACTTTTTGAGCAAATCTCTGCCTGGTTGTTGTTATAAAGTTTGTTCTTTCTGTTATATATCAGTATTATTACGCGTGACATAAATTTAAATTTTATGTTTATTCTTGATAACTGAAGAGCCCCACTTGAGATGGCTCAGTAAAACTAAACTGAAAGTACCATTATCATTATCACTACTCACGGAGCAACAATGTGTACGTGCGTAGATTTGCAGGTTTATAGCGGAAAATGACGGCTTTACTTAAACGCGCTGCATGCCTGAAGAACATTTCCGTTTTCATTGAGATGGGACACGCTCCGAAGGAAACAGGGCAGCAACTGTTATAGGCTATCAGTAGTAACTGTAGTAAGAATAGTTCTACAATATAAAACACTGACACTGAAAAGAACTTAGTGACAAGGGTTTTGCCTTAAAATGATTTCTACAGTACAGCACTTTCTAAAGACAGCTTCCTGTAAAGGGCATTTTACTTCATGTCACGCACAAGAAACCACAACTTTCGGGAAGACCGGCAATAACGATGTTTACACCAACGTGACCTGCAGGCGGGTTTAAATATAAGTCTGCGCTTTCTAGCGCCCGTCAATGCTGGCTTTCTACACTGCTTTTAAAATAAAATCTGATAGACAAAAAAAAAATTCTTTATTCAAGATTAAACAGTCTCGCAAAAGAAGCGAAGTGATGGCATAACCGATTTCAAAGCTTACTCCTTATGTATATTGCACTGAAATACTTTTGATGAAGTGAGGGCGGGGGAAGGGAGAGAGAATTGTCAGTTTTTTTGGAATGTGCAATGCGTTTGAAACACTTTTGCGTGAAATTGCGTGTACATTCAAATTTTGACGTTTTAGTGCGGAAAGAGATATTTGTATGGACGAAACTGTAGGGTGCGAGCTATATCGCATTTAATATTAAAAGGCTTGCCTGAAAACTGGGTATGGAAATTTGGTTTGAAATGGGCAATGGGTTCATGAGACGTACATGTACTGACACCCCTCCCCCCCGGCCCGCTGAAACGGATGCGGGGCGGCAAAGAAATCTACGAAATGCTAAGATGCGCTGTGTACGTTTATAAGCTGAAACGGAACTAATGGACTAGCCACTTGATTGAACAACTCTCAAAAACAGGAAACACAGAAAATATAAGTTCGTATCGCAAGGGCACAAGACACACAATCCTGACTTGCTACGTCCAAAGTTTGTTACGCCTGGTTACAAAGCTGTTTCTACAATCGACCCTCACGAGATGGCATCAAAGACCTCACTATCGGTTCTGCTTCTTACCGTCTTGCTCGTCTTGGCAAACAACGTCAAAGGTAAGAAGTTTATTCATTATAGTTTTGATTTTTGAAGAGTACCCTCTGTTTCACAAGGCCAAACAAAACATTATGAGTGTTTCCGATTACCGACCGTCTCTAAGTTTGGATCACCGACCCTGATTTTTTTAGTGTCGTTTTTGTTTTTTTTACAATTGATTCTTATCACTGAAACTGAATGTTTTCATTTTCAAGTCTATTTTTGTTGCAAGGTAAACAACACGTCAGGGTCCGGTCCCGGGAAAGGGAAAAGAGCCTGGGAACGAGGTTGCTAACAAAACATGAAACTAATCAAATTTGTCATGCAAAGGTTACAGTTTGGGGTTTTTATTTTCTCTACACAGGCGATGTCTGTTTGAATGGAGTTGTGCAGTGCTCAATTCAACTGCGAGCAGTTCGTAACAGTTTCAACTCACAGGGTATGTATTCGAATGTGTGTGTTCAAGAGGATACAATGGTTGTTTTATAGGTTTTATAGGTATATATGGCCACATGTAAGTATTCTTGATGGCACTATAACTTTTTGACGCTACACGCAGTTTTAAATGAGCTTGCGGCTCTCACTGGAGCCTTGTTCACTGTGTGGTGAGGTCACGCGATGGTATTTTAAAGAAGTCTAAGCAATCAAAGAATTCACTGAACACTCAGTTCTGAACTTAAAAGTGTCTGCCCAATCGTTTTGGTCCATTCCATCCACCTAACAGTTTCACAACCTCAACTCAAAACTTATCCATATGTCAAACGAGCAACAGGACCCAAAACCTATTTAGACTTACTCAATACATCCTATACCTCTAACAAGAAGCTTTTGGAACATCGTTATAACGTTGTCACTATTCTCGACGGTTTACCTCTTTTGAAGCCTGAAAATTGATTGCCGGAAAAGACTATAGTTTTGCACCATTCACAAAAAAGACGAATTTAACGTAGGCCTTGGCGGGTTGTGCTCCTAAAAGTGGCATATTATGCTACTAGCAGTGCTCGAAATTTTGCCAAATTATGCCAGAATTCCCAAATCATGCTCCTGAGTTCCGAAATTATGCTCACAAAATGACGTAGATTCTGTACATTTAGGCGCGCAATAACGACACCAAATTATGATGTTTTTCAAATAAATTGTTGTTATTTGTGTTTTATGGCAAGTTTGTCTCGGCCCTCAGCTGTCCAAATTAGCTCACGCAGAATTCGCCAAAAGAGGCCCAGTAACTAAGCATGTCAGAACAAAGTCAATACTATACTACTAAAATGGAAACGTCATTATTCTTTCGAAGGAAACTAAAAAGGGCTTGCATGATACCGGCTTCTCGATTGCGTGACTTGAACTTGAATTGAAGTTGAATGCCCAAATCGTTTAAGTTACAAATT
>JAOBRG010369016.1:0-11973 GCA_027574985.1 Umimayanthus nakama | reverse complement strand
AGACGAGGTTCGTGCTGTAAAGACGAGTCTATAGTCATTGTAATCAGCGGCAACCGGGAATACGAAACTGGTCTATTCAAGGTCGTAGGAGAAGCAGCGTCCGTCCACAGTAACTTCACTTCTGCTTGCCTCGGTTGGTGAAGACAAGGCTTAGGAAGGCGAAAATGCGGTACACCAGTCCTAACACAAACAAGACCACGATGCAGACGCTGTAGTTGTCGAGGCTGTAACCGTTCTTATTGGCCAGGGTATCAACCAGGGGGGACATGACAGCTGGGTAGCGAATGGCCTCCTTCTCAAACAGGGCTTCCATGAACCAGCGGGCAAAGGACAGGTTGTAGAACGCTGGACCAATAGTGATATCGTCAAGCGTGCACAGCGATGGCGAGGAACCTGCAAGAGTTCAAATTCAGCATTAGGCTGCAGGTGCGCTTGAAGTATTTGGGTGTGATAGCTAAATAGTTGCTGGTTCACCTGAAGTAGAGGGAGTGTGTTTAACACACAATTGATACCCCGTCACCTCCATACTTTCGTCATATGTCTCGATCAGAAGCTCGTCTCCTTCGGATTCAGCCCATTAGGTATCAGTAGTTTACCATGGTTTACCCTTTTTACCATGGGGGATTACTCGCAGTTGCAAAGTACATACAAAGTGTTCTGTGACTTGAGACCCCTACCTGACAGAAGTCCGTTGACCAGGACAAACACAACGGAAGCCATCTGCGAGTTCTTTGGGTTAAAGATCGTGGAGAAGAAATACCCGGTCCCTGTGCAAGCGAACTGTGCACCAAGCGTTGCCAGGTAGTGAAACTTAAACAAACCTTCAGGTCACAACACACAAAGATTAGTTTTAACTAATACACGCTTTTTTTCTTTATAGGAACAAAATGTATGGGAAAATTAAGAACAACCCCAGGCTCAGCCAGAATATACTGGTTATTATAAAAACAAAAAAATAGCGTGTAATACAGCACGATATAGAAGAGAACAGAATAGAAAGAATAGGATAGGATAGATTAGAATTGAATTGAATAATATAACATAAATAGAATAGACGGTAATAATAGTACCCTATTTATACTAGAAAAGTCGTTTTAAAACAGGTTCTTGATGGTCAAAAAAATCGGCATAGTTAATTACGTTGTCCATTCCCATATATGGTGTCACATTGATTTGCTGGGCAAGACTTGAATTATCTCTGTGTTGAGCATACCTCTGGGTGACGTCAACATGTACAGCAGGCTTTGATAGACCAGCGGTGTTATGACGATGAGGGGCAGCTGAGCCGCGTTAACTGCCAGGAAGTAGCTGAAGCGGTTTACACCCGAGGCGCTCTCCCTGTAGGAAACACAGACACAACGCGAGATCGGTTTCTGTTGTAAAAACGGCAACAACAGATACAACGATAAGGGCGGTGTATAAGAACAGTCGTCATCCAAACCTGACATTGTATGATCTTTCATCAAACTGCAAGACAAAACCTGGATCTCTATCGAGAGTTCGCCCCCTCGGATTCAAGTGTTGAATCTTGAATCCAGGGGATGAAAATTCCGGCTCCGCGGAAAATGGAGCTTAACTGAAACTTATACCAAAGTTCAAGCGTATTTTTTACTGTTCCTGATGTTGTTGTCGTTGTTTTTGTTGGCGTTCACCTCAAAGAATGCTAGACAGTAAAATGTCATGTGGAAAACTAAGAGAAACCGAGTTAATTAAAAAAAACTATATGCCCGGAAGGAATAGAACCCACAACATGCTGTTTTGGCTGTATTCGTACATGTCAGGTGACTGTCCCCGCAGACTATGATTGCTCCACAGCACCCTGCCAGATACAGCAAAGCCCCGCCTATAAGAACTTGGTGATTAAGAACCTACTGGGCTAAAGGCTTTTATTTAGATCTCTTTACACAGAACCCTTAAAAAGTCATTCAGACTAAAAAAAAACAGGTCTAGATGAATACAGCAACAAATAACTATTTCTCAGTCAAGACACCGCGTAAAAATCTCAAATACTCACGAGTGTCAATATTACTATTTTCTCAAGAAGGTAAGAAGCTATTTAATAAATTGTTAAGCCTAATTTCCTGGTAAGTGTTATTTACATAAGAATCTATTTAACTTGGAAAAATCTAGGTGTTTTTACTCAACATCTCATTTCATGTACGTTTTGTTTTTCAATAGACCATTTCGCTAACGCAAATTTTTGCTAGATCCATTTGTGGGGGCTAAAAGTCATTACTCGGTCAAGTTTTGGTTCATTAAGGAAGGAATGAATCTAGCAAACTTTTGGATTAGCAAAATGATCTGTTGATTTGTACAAACTTCGTCCTCAGTTACTCCTTCTGAAGGAAGACCCTGGGAACGAGGTTGTCAACTGGAATGGCGTCTTACCTCCAAAAGGTAGTGCGATGGTTACCAAAGCAACGTAGTGACGAGAGCATGGCCGTGAGACCAATAGCCAGGGAGCTCAGGGTTTGTAACATGAAGAACTCTTTGAGTGGCGTCTGTGTCGGCAAAACAACAACTTATCAACCAACCTACGGCATGGGGTCGTCTTTAACTACACGAACGAAAGATCCCATTGGATAAAAGACAATATAAGTAACCCAAACCCAATTGTTAAAGCACGCAAACCTCAACAAAGAAAGAAAGAAAAAACAAAGAAAGCGTGTTTGTAGAGTTAAGCCTTACTGGCGGCATGTGACGCTCTTATGAGATTTGGAATCTTTAATCTTCACCAATAGAATTTTCTGTTCTGTTCCATTAATCAACTGAGAAGCAGGTATGATAAAAGAAAAAAATGACTCACAATTTCAAAGTTTCTTGTGCCGTTTTAACCTAAGCCTGCGTAGCTCGAAGTTGAAGTCCTAACGTCGGCGAGCGAACGGCGCTCGTTTCTTCTATCTCGATTGACTGAAAGTGAAAGCCATGCTACGCAGGTTGTTTCAACCTTAACGTTTGATACTAAGTGTGCTAGTTTATAAGAAAAGCTTTATTTTTCTTAAAGTTCTGGCCTGTTTGTGATCGAAATAACACTCTAGCTGGCAGAACACACTGGCAACTAAAGCGAAGAAATTATTCCTAACACTTGTGCCCCAAAACACAAAAGCTGCTCGTGTGATACAGTTGGATAATGCTTACCTCGTTGTGCAAAGCTCCAAGGATTCCGCCCGCCAACAACACCAGTGCTTGGTCTATCAGCAGGGATTTCATAATGCGGAACTGCAGCACGACCTCACGGCACAAGAATGTGAGGAACTGTTTAAACACGCCCGGCATAACCCTCTTCGTAAAACCTGAAAACAAATTACAAAAGAAGTCACAACATCCACGGGTTTTAAAAGAAAAGGCAAATTCGAGTCTTTGTAATAACAGTAATAATAATAACAATAAGAAGAAGAAGAAGAAGAAAATAATAATAATAGTTACTGTAATAGTAACAATAAACTTTATTTAGGAAGAGTAGCTTGTAAAGTTAAGTACCTATTTACAACAAATTTGTGCATAAAACAATAGACAAAATAATGACATTCATTACAGTTTGTCAATATGCTAACTTATACTGAAAGCTAAGATAAAAAGGCACAACATCCAATAGTTGAGAAAACACAAATTCGAATCTTTTTTGCTAACTTATAAATCTAACATAAAGGAAGAACATCCACTGGTAAAGAAAACACAAATTCGAACCTTTGCGAGTTTGCTACCTTACAAAACCAAATATGGATCGCAGTAAAAAGGTTGATTCCAATCGATAAACCCTGATTTTGATTCATACAGCATTTTGAATGTCAAGCCCACTACGAGACAACCAACAGTGCACCTCTTGATTTTACTGAGCAATAACCCGAATAACTGCAACTACACCGTAGAGCCTCTAGAAGATGTACAGAGGGCTTAATCTTGAGAAGAAACCCATCTCGAAAAGATGCCAATGGGCTACTTATCAAGGAAGCAAATAAACAGGTTCGTATTTTTCTTGAGTGCTTTTAAACATTTAAGCGTATTTCCGTCTTTGTTGAATCATTTGGGTAGTTGTTTTCAGTAAATACACATTGTTTTAGAGTCGTTAATTAATTTCAATACTTGCAGCATTCATGTCGAAAAGAAGCCCACCTCTTGAATTTGCAAAAGTAATCTAGAAAAGAAGCCAGTCCAAGGGCCTCAAAAAGAAAGAAAAAAGTCCATCCAAGAGCTTTAAAAAGCAAGAAAAACAACCATCCAGGGGCCTTAAAAAAAAAACGAAAAAAAGCCCATCAAAAAGCCTTGAAAAAAAAAAACGACCATCCAGGGGCCTTAAAAAGAACGAAAAGAAGCCCATCAAAGAGCCTTAAAAAAGAAAAAAGTCTATCCAAGGGCCTTAAAAAGAAATAAAGAAAGTTCATCTAATAAGGGGCTTATAAAGAACGGTTATGCAATCATAATGACTAAAATTTGAGAGAACAATTCAAATAAGTTACTGTTGGGTATATGATACAATCGCCTGGCTTTCGATCGACTTATTGTAACAGTATGTTATTGTTATACCTCAGAAAACAGCCTTGACAAACACTTTCTTTTCTTTTTTCTTTTAGCATCAACTTCCTGTAACTTTCAGTGGTAAAGAAGAAAACGAACCAAATGCTTCATCCTGTCAACAACTTGAAAAAAGGGCCGTTTCTCTTAATGTTGAAACCGCTTCAGCTTCGTGGTTCTCAGTGTTTTTCCACCGCAATAGAGATTGACACACTACAGCTAATCAGCGTTCATATGGCACGTTAGTTCTTTTACTTACTTTAACAATGTTAACTGCCAACCTACAAACTAACCTCACTTTGATTATTAAACAAGGCGCAAAGCAATTAAATTATATTATAAACCTTGAGACGCAGTTGCTCCCCGCTGCTCCACCTCCACATGTATTTCTTCCTGCAGGCGCCCGTATTTAGGTGACTTCCCGTCCTCTGCTATGTTACTGTTCTCCTCCTCAAAAGCTTGGTTACAGTCGCCCTTCAATGCTGGACGCCCGTCTCGCTCGCACTGGTAAGACTCGTATTCATCGAACAGCTTGGCCTTGTCAACACCTTCCTCTGTGTACTGGCCTCCAATCACATCCATGTAATAATCAGCTGGGTTGACATTTTCGGGTTTTGTAAAGCCAAGACCCTCAAAGTATCTCGCGGCTTCCTCTACACCCCCCTGGAATACAGTTCTGCCCCCTGGGCCCAAAAACAGCAAATTGTGAAACATTCCTGTTGAAAAAAAAAAGAGTCCGTTTCATGAAAAAGAAAAAGTACGTTTATTACTCCCTCAGATAACCAGGGCATCAGGGGATAGGCACTCTCGGATATTTGAGGCAATACGGAAGGAGCACCCTCGGATATACAGGCATCAGGGGGGCACCCCTGATAATCCATCTCTCTATTTGTTTGCCAAGTCCAACTTTATTGTTTTTATACTTTCATAGCGAGGGGAGGGGCGCAGTGGTAAGATCTCTGCCTCCAAATCCTGAGGTCACCGGTTCGATCCTCGGCCTGGTGGAGCGTTGAATATTTGGGTGACCTTCTTTCCTGCAAAGGGGTCGCTAAAATGAGTACCAGCATATACGAACCGCTTTGAAGCGGCTGCCAGGGGCGGCTTTAAATGCTTCCGGTCCGCTGGGTTGAAACTGATCATTGTAAAACGCCATTGAGCATATTCACATGGAAAAGATGTTATACAAGAGCACCACTGTCCTTTTTTTTACTTAACTCTTCGCTCCCGTCCCCCTTTCCTTCCAAAGCGTCGAGTAAGACAATTTTATCCGCGGTATATTGATAATATTTTTGGGAGACCCGTACGGAAGAATTCAACTAACGTCGTACTTACTGAATATCTCGTATCTCGGTTGGTGAATGACGCACATGACGGTTAATCGTCCCTTCTCTGCCACAGCCTTCAGGGCGTTCATCACCGACAAACTGGATGTGCTGTCCAGACCACTATGAAGTAACGTAAAACTTGACGTATTATCTCTATGTACAAGAAGAATGACTACAAGACTGCCAAGGGGCGGGTCGAGCACTTTCTAAAGAGAGGGGCACCAGCTGACGACCTCTGAAGGCGCGAGCTTTCTAAGGGGGGGGGGGAGAATCAACAAGCGCCATTTCTAGCTTTCCAGACAAATTTCATACTCGTTTAAGACTATTCTTTGCTAGTAAACTTCACTTTTGTAAAAAAAAAAAAGAAACGAGGGGGGGGGGGGACAGTCCCTCCCCCCTTCTTTGGATCCGCCACTGACTGCGGCGAGGACACTTATTTGACACGTGCCCAAAGAACGTTATATGATTAGCCACTGTGTTTTGGCTAATTACTGTAAAAAATATTTTGAGGGGTTTAAACTAGTAAAGTATTCTCACTCTTAGCATCATGCTCTCTAGTTATTTGACAGTAACAGTTAAAATAGACGAGTTATGTCCCAGTTGTTAATACTGCGAATTAACAGAACAACAGTATTCAACCGATCCAAAACGAAAGTAAAGTTACTTTTCAAAACTACGCCCTGATGCTTGATGAACCGAGAGTATACGATACTATCTTTATAGAGGTGCAGGCAATTTCTACGGGCAATGCAACTCAAAGTAGAAATAATAAAACTTCGACAAACTGATCTTCACGACTATTTCAGTTTTAGAAAAATTAACTTCAGGTACGGCTGGTGCAGGAGAGGAGGGGAAAATGATATGGCGTTCTGTCATAGAATGTATCGATAAGGTCTAACGAGACGGTCACATTTATGCTAGGTCACCTTGTAGGCTCGTCTAGAAACAGCAGAGTTGGATCTGTAACAAGTTCCATTCCGATGTTAACACGTTTTCTCTGTCCTCCAGAAATTCCTCTTGTTTCCTAAATGTTGCAAAAAGAATCTATACGTTAGAGGCTATCAGCTGGTTACATCAATATACACACCCCCTTTGGGAGTATCCAAAGGATATCCATGGTAGATACGCTGCATACTGAGAGTGTCAAGAGCAGGGTATGATGGTAGGCCTAGATAAAAAAAATCCGGATTTTTTGGGGGATTTTTAGACCTTATAAAGATTTTTGGAAAATTTTGAGATATTTAGAAATGAAAGTATTTTTTCTAGCAATAATGGTATTTTTTTAAAAACTATTTTTGTTAAGATTCTTATCGATGAACAAATTGCTGCCACACAGGTAATTGTTATCAATGTTAAATTACTTTGGACGAATAATTTTGATATCAATATTAAGTTTATGCAAGCATAAACTACCTAGTTTATATCGTCAGGTGTACATTTTATCTGATTTGTCCTGAGCCTGAGCCTGTGTTGTCCCTGTATGTAAATATCATTGCAGCGGTTTCTCAATGAGTAACAATTCCCACAGTTTTTTCATATGTACAGCAACGGCTAGCCTGGTAACTAGCTAGCTGTCAGCAAGAAACATTGCTGCCTTAGCTGAGGCCGATCCCCAGTGAGAGCTGGACTCTGGGTGCGTCCTTTTTTGAAGGAATTTTTTTGTAGTTGTAAGTTTATTCCTGTTTTTTTTACCGACTGTCTTTCACAGGTTCATAATGTTGTCGGATTTGATTAAAGAGTAACTTCTAAAACCTAAAAACGTGTTGATCGTGAGATATTCGTCAACATTAACTGAAGATTTTTTGAGATTTTTAGAGAGATTCGTGAGATTTTTAGGGTGAAAAAAGAGATTTATAGAACTTTTGGTGGGATTATCCGGATAGATTTTTAAGCGATTTTTCGGGATTTTTTTTATCTAGGCCTATAGGATGGAGGGGGGGAGAATCGTTGCCCGGGCCCATTAGGGTTATATCCTTTTTTCACACGCATGGGCGAACAAACTGGCATGCAGTATCTTCCAAGACACTAGTTGTCAACATAAACCGGTTAAATTCCAAACAACCAAATTCTTCGCGCAGGGGCTTCTATTTCTAGTCATTACAGCAAAAGATGGAATATAACCGTTCAAACTCAAATAATTTCGTTGGTACTTAACATTTCATTTGTTCCGTGGGCGTTTTATGGCCTCAGGTAACGTCATTTCTACACCGTGAGAAAGGGATGAATAACTGAACACTGAGCGTAGGTTCTGCGGCTGTGTGACTAACAAAAATTTACTCTTTCTCACTCGTCGTGAAAAACCTATTTCGGTTAAAAGATCCAAGGGTTTGAAAGCAGTAAGGCTCTACTCTGAGAACGAAGTATTCCATTGGTCATTGAACAATAACATTAACAATAACTGACACTTTTTGACAATACGCTATTGTATGTTCTTAACGGATGGTCAGTTTAAAAATAAAGGTTTTGGTTATTTGTATTGTGTTTTTATCCAATGGGATCTTTCGTTCTCAGAGTAGAGGGCGACTCTTTGAAAATGTATGAACCGAAGTTAGTATTAAAAAGTTAAACCCTGTCATGCTCTCGACTAGAACTAAATTGGAAGTAACCGTGCTACAAAGCGCGCTTGAAAACTCGTTCTGACCTTGGAAAAGCCTTGATTTAGTTTCGTGTTAAGTTCTTCCGAAAAGCAAAAGGTGCGTGGCAGTTTTTTATATTATATTGTATCATACTGTACTGTGTTGTATAGTCTATTATATTTTATCATACTGTTTTGTATTGTTTTGTTTTGTTTGTGTTGCACTGTACTGCATTGTGTAATGGTGTATTGTCTTATAACAAATTGCACTATACTGTACTGTATACAGTATTGCATTGTAATGTACTGCATTGTGTCGTTTTGTGTTGTATTGTATTGTACTGTATTTAATTATGGTGTATTGTCTTATAAAAACTGTACTGTATGTTGTATTGAATTGTATTGTTTTAAGTATTTTATTGTGTTGTATTGTACTGAATCGAATCGACTGTTTATAACCCCTCGTCTTTACTTCATTGTTACTTTATTGCTCAACAGGTCAAGGAAGATCTTGTACCTCGTCCCCAATCTCCGAATCCTTCACTCCATCCAGGTCCAGGATTTCAATAACCTAAGAACAAATAAGACACTTAAACGTAGGATTTGTTCAAGTTTCTAGTTGTCAAAGTAGGGATGACGAAGTTTCGACAAACTGATCAAATTTTAAATTCACAACAATTTTATTACTATGTTATACATATACGTTTCTTTTCACGAGCATGTTATTTTTGATAGTTTGCTAATGTCATTATACTGTAATTACTATTATTATTATTATTATTATTATTATCATTATCATTATTATAATTATCATCATCATCTAAAGTAAAAAAGGTTTGCAAGGCACTGAAGTGGCTAACTGTAACCATTTCACATGATGCTGAACTGACTACACTGTCCCTCATACGAACCTGCCGAACTTTCTCGTGTCTCTCGCCTTCAGATACTTTGGCGGGAAGTCTGAGCTGGGCCTGGTACGAGAGCACCTCCGTTACTGTGAGGTTCCTGTGCATGATGTCCTCCTGCATCACGTGAAACGAAGAGGAAGAAGAAGAAGAAGAGAAATAGTAGAAGAAGAAGAGAAATGGTAGAAAAAGAAGAAGAGGAAGAAGAAGAAGAGGAATGGTAGAAGAAGAAGAAGGAGAAGAAGAAGAAGAGAAATAGTAGAGGAAGAAGAGAAATGGTAGAAAAAGAAGAATAGGAAGAAGAAGAAGAGGAATGGTAGAGGAAGAAGAGAAATGGTAGAAAAAGAAGAATAGGAAGAAGAAGAAGAGGAATGGTAGAGGAAGAAGAAGAAGGAGAAGAAGAAGAAGAAGAGAAATAGTAGAGGAAGAAGAATAGGAAGAAGAAGAAGAGAAATGGTAGAAGGAGAAGAAGAAGAAAAAGAGAAATGGTAGAAGAAAAAGAAGAAAAAGAAGAAGAAGCAGAAGAGATATAAGAGAGAAGAAGAAGAAGAATAGTTATAAAACATCAATTAATCTGTTGGTTAAATCAAAAGTCTAATTGTACGATACATATGACACATCCTGCTCTAAACATGTTTGTCCGCGCAAAGCTAACGCCGTGATAACAAACACGTTGTGAATCATGAGGGGGATGTTCTCCGAAATAAGCAAAAAGATTTCAAGAAACCTACCTGGGGCACAAACCCAGTTATAGTTCTGAACACGTCAAGGTTGTTAGTGGCAAGCCCGTTAATACGAATCTTTCCGTCTCGAGTCTGAAATATAATTAGTTCTTCATGAGCCTTGACAATAAACTAGCGCTCGTATACCACCTCAAACTGAATAGTATTTAGTAAATATTGGATCATGGATATGTCTGCTGGTTTTCAAGTGTTAGTGAAAACACTTTTCTCTTTCTTTTGGTTTTCATTTTTACTAAGTACTGTAATGGTTAGAGGCAACTGTACGACACTCCTTCTCATAAACAGAACTACATCACCAATTCACACTTTTCCCGAACCCTGTACCTCTGAATCAATCTGCTTCGGGACCTCAAAATCGTTTCCAATACACATTAGTTTTGACACTGTCGGTTATTTACTTCAAAGATAAATTCCTCGTTTATCAGCCATCACAAATCATAAACTTGTAATTGTATTCCTAGGTCTTGCTTCATTGTATTCAACCATTTTAAGTGATTTTTACAACGGGTGCGTGAAATCCGTTTTATTCCCCTGCCACACCTATTCAACTGCTCTCAAATTTGCTAGTGTTGTAACGAAGAGAATAAACTAAACTGAAGGTTTATTGAGAAGGTCGACAGGTAAATGGTGCAATGGTCTATTTTAGGCAGCGATCAACATAGTCCTGTTTACGTCTCAATTTATGTCCAGGTCCGTAGCCAGGATTTTTCTTTGGTGGTGCGTTCCTCAAGAGCCTGGACCAAACAATGTTGGAATGTTAGGCAATGCAAGCCCGACCTTTTTGCAGACTTCAAAAAATCATCTTTGTCTGGTCAAATCACCAAAAATGGTGTCATCTCAATGATCATAATCATAAACTTTATTATTGTTTTCGGATTGTGTTTTTCATAAATATTAAAATATTTCTAACACATCACTTGGGTGCACTGAACCAGATCCATGAACAAAAATATTGTTTACTGGTTTGGTGACAAGCATTATCAGGTTCACGTGACCTTGCAGCCTTGTTTACTTACCCCATAATATGCTTTTCCGCTGAGTGTGTTGAGGAAGGTGGTCTTACCAGCCCCAGAGGGTCCCATGACCGCCGTCACCTCGCCAGACTTGATGCTCCCCGTTACACCCATCAGAACCTTCTTCTTCGAGCCCTGATGGTAGAGCGAAGGATATCGTTTGGTAAGCGTTGTTGGTGCTATTCGGTATAAAGAGTTCTGATTTAGAATTATCTGCAGTCCTTACTCAAACTGCAAACCGATAAACCACTAAATTAGTAGACACAGGCTGACAATTTAGGGAAAATCCCTAAACAATTCTGTTGCTTTTTTATTGGGCTGTCCAAACCCAACTCGTCCATGCTCTATTGTCACACCTTTTAGGGTGTGATATATCAGATGGTGTTAAACCCGCAATTGAGACAACAACAACAGATAAACATAGAAGCAAAGCACTACCATTACCACTACCGTTATCGCTATCGTAATCGTTATTTGTTTTTATTGATACTATAATGAAGAATTGAGACCTGAATTTCGATAAGACCAGCAAAAATAAAATTTTTTATATACATTACTGATATAAAGGCTTAGCTTTTTACTTATCTATTTCAGTAGCAATCTTTGGATTACTTGTGTATTAAGTTTTTATATACTGTAATACTGTTGTAATTTTTACCCATAAACGGTAACAAGGATTAGGACTAGGATTAAGATTAGGATAAGGATTAGGATTAAGCTTAGGATAAGGATTGAGGTTAGGATTGGGTTTAAGATTAGAATTAGGGTTAAGATTAGGATTAGGATAAGGATTATTACTATTAATATTATTATTGTTATTGTAATTATTATTATTATTATTATTTTTATTATTATTATTATTATTATTATTATTATTATTATTATTATTATTATTATTAT